>SRPP01000013.1:0-118344 GCA_018360055.1 Claviceps monticola
CGAATACAAGCAGCCACAGCACAAACCTTTGGTTCCGTATTCCATATCATTGATATTTGTTATCACTTGACTTTATACCGCGGTACCTGACGTTACCAACAGTATCATCTAGCTACCTAATGATCTTACATTGTCCAGGCCATAGTGGAGTTGAGAAAGAGGCCCAGGTAAATGTCTTGGCCCGTCTTCCGATCGCATTGCCGCTGGTTGTTCGTAAGGCCTCCCCTCGTTTCCCCGCACGATGGCTCATCACTGCGCTTGAGTCGATCTACCTGTAGATGTACATATGTAGACTCTAGAGTCTGGCTGTTTCGAGTCCTTTTTTGGACACAGCCCCTTGGGCTCTACACTGCAATACCTAGCTACGTATTGACAGTGAAATATGCCAAGTTCTCGGGCACGTGGCATGTCGAGGCCACAAAAGAAAACAATTCGTGCGCCTCCGCTACGCGTCGCCTGCACGAATTTCTTCAGTTTTGCCTAATAACGATGAAGTGCTATGTACCTACCTAGATAGATGATCACGTGTTTGCGTGCGGCTACGTACAATGAGACCCCCTTTTCTTAAACGATCGCTTGAACGGGATATCGACTACATACATGAGGATCGTTATATCGAGGTTCTACAGTGCTCCGTATATGTACATATCTCTTGGATCTGGACTATGGAATCCTTCCCCATAAAAAAAAAGTATGTAATCGGCTTGTCTGTTGCTCGAGATTACACGGGCCGCGTAGTCTTTTCGCACAGGATAACGAATCCTATTGAAGCACATCACCACACACTGGCAGCCGCCGCCCTATGCCATGATGATCTACGACCTCAATATCGCATGGTCTCCCTCCATGACGCCCGAACGCCTCCTGCAGACCCTCTCCCTCGCCTCCTCGCTCGGCTATTCCACCGTGGCTCTCAGTCACACCCTAGAGCTACCCTTCCCCGCGAATCCGACATCACCCTTCCCAACCATCGAGTCCACCCCGACCACATCCTCCGCGCGGACGTTCCCCCATGTTCTTCGCCGTGCTACTCTCCCCCTCAGCGACCCTGCCGCGTCAAACTACCGACTTCAGTCCCTGGCCAACGTTTACGATATCCTTGCTATCCGGCCGCTCACGGAAAAGGCCTTTCAAAACGCTTGTCTCACGCTCGACATTCCTATCATATCGCTCGATTTGACCGCCCATTTTCCCTTTCATTTCCGTCCTAAGCCCTGTATGGCGGCCGTCACCAGAGGCGTGCGATTCGAAATATGCTACGCCCAGCTCTTTGCCGCAGATAGCCGCGGCCGCGCCAATTTCATATCAAATGCGACGAGCCTATTCCGCGCAACGCGCGGACGAGGTATTCTCCTCAGCAGTGAGGCCAAGACGGCTCTCGGTCTGCGCGGACCAGCTGATGTGGTCAATCTGATGAGCGTGTGGGGCTTGGCCCGCGAAAAAGGTATGGACGGGCTACGGTCGGTTCCTCGAAGCGTCGTTGTCAACGAAGGTATCAAGAGAAACGGCTTCCGTGGCGTCATCAACGTCGTACAGCCTGCTACAAAGGATGCTGCAAAGAAAGTCTCTGGTGATCCTGTACAAGCATACGCGCAGTCGCAACAGAGGGATGAGCCGAACACTGGGACCGAGCCGGATCGAGAAAAAGGAAAGCGGAAACTCAACATGCAGAAGCGGAAGAGTGCTGACGTGGATGGCCACAGACGACAAGCAAAGAAGGTAAAAGTTGCTCCCGGCGCTGCTGAGGCGCATGGCAAGACGAGTTGAGTGCGTGCTATTCACTACTTACGTGATATCGATGCTCTTATAAAGTTCAATCTACGATATCACCATACTTCAATCAGATCGACACGTCGAACATCAATCAGTTGAGGCTCATGGATTGTGGTGGTTTGCTCAGCCGAAGCGTCATTCACAGACACTGGAAACTGTCGTCTTCCAAAGCAATTCAAGATGGACTGTTCAGGTCTCTGGATTCTTCAAGCAAGGAGAACACGAGATGACAAGTCCCATCGCTCCATTTTCAGAAAGCGGCCAAGATGTGGGCTCATTCGACTGATCTTGATCACAAGTTGCCAACATCCTCATGGCTGCTTAGATTAGGCCAGACAAGTTGATAGTAGCAGCTTGTGCTGATGCCGCTAGATAAGTGCCAAGCTTTCCCAGTAAGCTAGGGCCTGCGGCTGAGTTCTTGCATTGCCGTGGGAGAAGGCCAAGATTACCTAGAGCGAGCGGCCTTGCCAGATGGATGAGCACTGGCGACAGATGCTCTTGTGGACGGAGACGAAATTGCAAACGGCTGGAGCAAGATAGAACGAGCTTGCAGCTGAGCTGGCTGGCGTCATCTTGCTCCTTTGTTCTCATCGCGTACCCGACTGCCTGGAAGTTGCACTACGTTATCATCATCTCATCAATGAAAATTTGTGGTCAAAGGTCTTTTTTTCTTTCTTTTCTTACCTTGGTCCTCTAGTGTTGATCCTCGATTGCTTAAAAGAAGCGAGCTCGACAGGTCGAAAAAGGGGCTATTATGACTGCTGCGGAGGAATTTTTGTTGAGGCCAACGGTAAAGAAGTATCGGAACAAGGGATGTTTGAGCACACTTGCTCAGTGACGGCAGGAATGCCAAACAAAGCTCAATATAAAGACACCGCCTTGTCTTCCAACCCTTACCCTTTCCTTGACCGTAACCTGCTTGATCAATGGAGCGCCTGCCTCCAGGAGAGGCGTGAATGCCTCAACCAACACAGCTTGGACGTCCCTAGCGTTGCAGAATTTAGCACCTCTCAGACTCAGTGGCACTGTTATCGGGAGGAACATGATCGCGAGCAGCATGCAGTGCGTTTGACGAGTCGGACAAGCTTAGCATGAGGCCTTTGAAGCTCGAAGCGCGAACTCATGCAAGCCCGCAGTACTTTAGGTACCTAGGTACCTATGTTGGAGCGGGGTGACCCGCCTGTCGACCCACCGTCGACCGATCGAAGTTGTGTTTCTGCGATGAATTGAAGATACAGACTCAAAGTCCATGATGACATCGCCTGCCCGCAGCCCGTCATGGACATGGCCAACCCCGTGAGAACAAGCTCTCATGCCAAGTACACAAAATGGCGGCTCTTCCAGCAAATGATTCTTCCTCAGAATTGTTCATCATCAACGTCTTGCCGCAAGACAAAGTCCTATCAACAACTGAAGAAACGCTGAAGACACGAAGGCGTTAGAGTCAACTGCTGAGCTCGTCGCAAAAGCAAAGCTCGCCGTCGCTAGCCATGGCCGTCGCACATGTCCTTGATGACTACTACCTCGCCATCACGGCCATTATCACCGTCGGCTATCAGCTGTTCTTCTTTGCCATTGCATTCACCTTCAAGTTTGACAAACTAACCGGTTCGTCGTCCCCGTCCCGAAATCACACAAAAGCCATGCATCTTTGACATCTGACAATGACGTTGACTTTGCACAGACCTCGCTGGCGGAAGCAACTTTGCCGTCCTTGCCATCGTCACTCTTGCCCTCTCCGGACACCACCATGCGCGCCAACTCGTCGCCACGCTCTTCCTCATCGTCTGGGCAGTGCGCCTCTCGGGCTTCCTATTCTTTCGCATTCTTCGAACCGGATCCGACGACCGCTTTGACGACAAGCGCAACAACTTCTTATCCTTTCTCGGCTTCTGGATCTTTCAGATGGTTTGGGTGTGGACGGTGTCGTTGCCCGTGACGGTGCTGAATTCCCCCAAGGTGACACAGTACGTGCAGCACGACTTTGGCACGGGGCGCGACATTGCGGGCATTGTGCTCTTCGCCATTGGCTTTATCATAGAGAGCGTGAGCGACGTGCAAAAGTACAACTTTCGCAAGAACAATGACAAGTCGGCCGTGTGCAACAAGGGCTTCTTTTCTGTGTCACGACATCCAAATTATTTTGGCGAGATCATCATTCAGTTTGGTGAGTTTTGCTCCAAACTTATTAACGGCTCCCTCGCTAACGAGCGTCGCCAGCCATCTACATGATTGCCGTATCCTCCGCCGCGGATGGTTACGTTCGCGACCAGCCGTACAAGGCCCTCCAGGCCACAATCGTCGGTCCTATCTTCCTTACAGTCCTCCTGATGTTCGTCTCCGGCCTCCCCCTTTCCGAGCGACCCAAGGCCAAGGCTCGCTTCGAAAAAGCCAACAACTGGATGGGGTACAAGCAGTGGCTGGACCGCACGAGCATTCTGATTCCATTCCCGCCACAGTTATACCGCAAGATGCCTGTGTTCTTGAAGAGGACGATCTTCTTGGAGTTCCCAATGTACGTCTTCTACCCGCCAAAGGGGGGGTCTCGCGACGAAGAGGAACGCCTAGCGCAGTGAGCTACCGGATAACGGAAGCACAGCCATCTTCCCTAGCCTTGTCGTTCTAGAATTTTACCTTTCTGCTTAGTTTGCCTTCACTAGAGCTGCCTTCATGCTTTGAGTCGCCGAAGGCTACAATTCTTGCCGTTACATAAATATCCCGGTGCACTGACCGACGGTCCGACAATTCGCTACTATGTTTGACTTCAAATCATCTTTAACTTTTAATTGAGTAAAGTCTTAATCGAGTCGCGAAGAGCTTATATATTCTGACGTTCCGGTTACATTTCAAGATCAGGCGGCTATAGTGTACTCGATTTCATTCTGTTTGCACCGGAGCCCTTCTCATGCAACATTCGTGTTTCGTAGAAATACCGTCTTTAGGCACCTGATGAACAAAGTAATGTCAATATAATAATGTATTAATGATACTTAAGTGAGCTATCAGGACACAGTGTCTTGGATCTCATCGCGTCTAATTAGATTGTATGCACCTCGAATCTAAGGAGGGAGGGCCATCATTTGAGCCACACGCATCGTAGACTTCACGTCACTCCATTACACTTTGTTTGTCTACAATCTCCAAAGAAGCCACTCCATCATCGAGAGCCAACGTGCCTTGTCTGTGATTTTACGAACTCCGCAACCTTCACGCTGCTACTGCGATATAAATATGAACCTATTATACTTGTCAAGGACTCTGATCAGTCAAGGCACGACCTTCGCCTCTCGCGCACCCTTGCCCACCATCTTGACGATGTTTTGAAGGTAAAAAAACAGAAGCGAACAAACGATATAAAAAACAAAAGACGCCAGGTTGCTCAACATGATTCGCCAATCTATCAACCATCAACTTAACTCCCGGCACCAGAAGTGTAGGCAAGACCTACACCCTCTCGTCGGGCGGTATGTTTACCCCCTCCAAGCCCGTCCTGATGCCTGTTTTGCGCTCATATTCTACATTGCGCGACACGTCAAAGTCGCCCCTCGTTGCAAACCACAGCAGCGTTTCCGGTTCGGGACCGCAACTGACCTCTTCGCCTTTCTCATCTTCATCTTCGTCTTCATCTTCGTCACCGTTCTCGTCAAAATCTTCCTCCTCGTCCACACCGCCCCCCTCCTCTTCCTCACTATCCTCATCCAGGGCTCTCTTCAGCCCCGTTCTCACACTCTTTATACCCCGACTCCTCTCCTCCTTCGTGTACACATCCCCAGCCTCCTCTCTCACATACTCCGCTATGCGGCCTTGCGTCCATTCCCTCAACTCAGCCCAAATGGCCTGCAGCGCAGAAATTCTGCCCGGAGTAGCCCACTGTGCCGTCTCCCGGCCCTCCAGCACCAATTCCTCCACGTCAGGTTCCAGCTTCTTCCGAAGCAGCTGCATCAGGATGTTCTCCTGTGCACGGCCGGGGTAATTTGTAGACGGACGGATCGTCATATGGCTGAAGAGTTCGCTATTCTCATTGAGGCTTTCAAGCACAGATTGAAGATTGCGCTGTAGAATTTGGGTGGAAGCCTGGAAAGAAGAGCTGGGGGTAGGGGGAGAAAATGTTAGAATTGGTGTACTGATATATATTTGTTTCTCTCTTGTTCTCCTTCCTTGTGTTTCCCCTTCTTTGCTTCTGCCTTCTTTCCTTTAGTCTTCCGTCTGTTCCTCCTATCAATTTGTATCTTGTTCTTCCTTTTCTTTCGCCTTATGTTCTCGCTGCTCGTATGCTTTCTCCTCGTATGCCTCTCTTCTTTTTTTTTTCTTCTTGTTTACCATTTCCTCCCTCTTCTTTGTCTACTTCATCTGATTCTTTCTTCTCCCCTCTTCAATGGGAACATGCAAGTAGCTAGAGGAAGAAAGCAAGTTTCTGCAAAACATACGGATGCGGCAAGAGATTACTCTTCATAATGTCGCCCTTGATGCTCTGGATGCTGCTGGACAGCTGGGCGAGTCGCGCGACGGTCTGTTCGACGCACTTGAGTTCGTCATCGTCGAGGCCGAGCGTCGCCATGATAATGGGGGAGATGGATGGCGCTTGGTGCCAATGGACGGTACGGAGGTAGAGCAGATAGAGAAGGGTGAACAAGTGGGTGATGGGAACGCCCGTCTACGAAGTGCGTGGCAGAAGTTGTTATTTGGTCTCTATGCCATGTCGTCAAGTTGTCTTTCACCTTCACTGGTCGTGGGGCCCGAATTGCGTCACGGTCAAATCATGCTTGGCCAAGTTGGCTGTCTCCACCCTCGGCAACCTCAAGGCTACGTACGGGCTTTCTTTCCTCTGGAAGACCTGTCGAGGAACATGATCGATTGCAGGAACGGGTTGGATCCTCCCTCAAGTTCAGGTGTCGCGAGAACAGCTCGATTCAGGCTTTGTAATGTTGCCACACGAAGCCAAGCATGCAAGAAACCTTTTAGGCTTTCCGTCGTAATTACACATGTGAGCCCGCACAGCCCAGGCAATGCTTGCCTTCTTTCGGGCTCCAACTCGGGTACAGTATCGCAGGATTGCTTTTTAAACAGCTTCCAGAGTTTCTCCGCAATTCGCTCACCTACTTCTCTTCAAGACATATGGCGTCACAAGGTTCGAATCCAGACTCAGAACTCAGTAGGGCTATGCGATTCTTTTACCTCAATCAAACGCACATTGGCCTGATTAGAATGATTTTGTTTTACACAAGATGAGTTACATGAGCAGGCGGAGCCCCTTTATACTATAGATTCTGAATACATAGAACAATTCGCCAATGCCGTGTCGCTTGTATACATGTTCAAAAAAATGCAAACCCGTCATTACGCCGCAACAAACTCCGTCCTTTACCCAATTAAGTTCGCGTTGAGTTGACAGCCTTGGATTCGTAGCCCCTGCTATCTACAAACGGAAATCGCGCACGGCGTTCTAAGTCGTCTAGTGGGATGGTTGAACGAATGTACCTGCTCGAGTGTTAGGTATCACTATGCTTCATCTCATCGCCTGCATCGACCAAATATACGTACTTCATTCGGCCATCGTCAATGGGATTGAAGTCCCAGCTTGTAAATATACCTTCCTTGAGGGCATCCCATACAACACGGCGACTGCGTTGAGACTGCAGGACCTGCGCTGTGATGCTGTCAAAATCCCATTTCGCCTTGGCCTCCGCCTCGAACTTGTCGAACACTGCCTTGATATTTTTTTCTTCGGAACTTTGCGGATTAGTTGCGGCGGTACGCGCCAAATTGAGCAACTCATGAGGGTCCTTGTCCAAGTTGTAGAGCTGCGGTTCATCCGCTGGGCAAGTGATGTATTTCCAGGGTCCACGTCTAATCATCATCATGGGTCGCACGGTCCCCTCCCCTGTGTATTCCGCGAAGACAGTGTCGTGCCCTGTCCTGCTCATAAGATGCGGCATCATACTCTGGCCATCCATGGGAAGATGTGGCGAGGGTTTGGTGCCGATGAGATCGCAAATTGTAGGCAGCAGATCCAGGGTGGACACATTCTGACTGACGCGATGAGGTTGAAACCACTTGGGGTAGTTCACCAACAATGGCACTCTGACGGACGATTCAAAGTAGCTCATCTTGTACCAGAGGCCTCGCTCTCCAAGCATATCACCGTGATCGCCGCTAAAAATAACAATGGTGTTATCGGCCAAACCGGCGTCATTCAACGTTTCCAAGAGTTTTCCAATGCAGTCATCGACATAGCTGACGGATCCGTAGTAAGCACGTTTAGCCCGCTTGATCTGGTCGTCAGAGAAGTCTTGGTCCCAAAGGTCAGATACCTTCATCAGCCGCCTGCTATGAGCATCCAGCTTCTCCTTCGGAATCCTGACTGTAGGCAATGCGATATCGACGTCTTCATAGCGATTCCAGTACTTTTTAGTAATGGTATATGGATCATGAGGGTGGGTAAGCGAAACCTGCGACGAAGAAATGAGAAGAGAAGTGTTAGCGAGATATCGCTGGCCCCTGCTTGTTTGGCCTCTTTTTCAACCTTTCCTTCTTTCCATTTCTTTTGTGGGTTTCATTTTTCTCCTTTCTTTCTTCTTCTGCCTTTCCTCCTCAAGGCTCAGACGTCTCTTATTCATTCAATGGCTGTTGACTGCGTGTCTAGCATCGAACCTACGTCTTTTCTGCGGGGAATTTGCCAGGCGTAACACTTACTTACCGTCAGAGCAAATGGACGCTTTTCGGGACCTTCTCGGACATGATCCCACATATATTGCACGCTGCGGTACATGACCTCCTCATCGTAGTCCAACTGGTTGCTGCGACCGCATGGCCCTGCCTGAAGGATGGAGCTGGCGTTGTGATACCACTCCAGCCGTGTGTCGGGCTCGTCCCAATTGACAGCCCAACCAAAGTCGCCGGGATAGATGTCACTCGTGAGACGCTGCTCATAACCGTGTAATTGGTCGCCAACGAAATGCATCTTACCTGCCAAGGTGGTCTGATAGCCCTTGGAACGAAGATAATGGGCATAGGTGGGTATCTCGGAATTGATTTGCGAAGCGTTGTCGTATGCACCAATCTTCATGGGCAGAAGACCTGTTATCATGCTCATTCTAGAAGGGGCACATAACGGTGAGGGGCAGTATGCAGAATCAAACTGAACCGAGCTGGCAGCCAAACGATCCAGGTTGGGTGTTTTGATTTGTGATTGCGAATTGTACATTTTGAGTTGAGGCGCTGCCAGTTGGTCGGCCATGATGTAGAGGATGTTGGGTTTTTCTGCGGCTTGCGTGGCGATGCCGGCGGGGGCGCACGCCTGTATAGTGTTGATATCTGGTGCCATTTTGATGGTCTGTTGATCTTCCCAAGAGCCAAAATGGCGTGAGATGAACTTGAGCTAGATCTCTATGCTGAGAGCCGATGGACGTATGGACGTATGGACGTATGGACGTATGGACGTATGGACCGGACAACAGCGAGAGAAGCTGGCAATTCGGTAGAATACCAAACAAGAAAAGAATGCGTGAGTCTGATAAAAGGATAGCTACAGCTATCGTCTGTCTCTGTCCGATAAACCGCCTGCCTATCCTTCTCAGGCCCAAACGAGCAAATAGAGACAAGTGGGAAATAGAAATAAACAAGAAGGACGATGTGAACCCGAACAACAGCTCAGAGAGAGACACCAAAATAAACAACGTTGAACAGGTTGAAAGCGCGCCCGATACAGGGTTTGACGAGATTCATGCACAGCAACGACGAGTCAAAAAGGGGTAGTAATCACAAAGTCAGACGTTAAGACAACAGCGACAGAAAGAAACGTGAAGGGCCAACAAGATAAGACAGGGCCAATTCGGAAACGGGCATCCAGGCTTTATGCCAAATGGCCCGGCCACACCGACACGGACCACAAGGACGTTTCGCCTTATCTAAAAATTTTAAAAAGCGATGAGGCGGCTGGGAGGGATGCGGAAACTCGTGGCGATTCTCCCTTGTACTGTGTACAGGACAGTAATAGCGGTGGTGGAGTTGCGCCAGGCACTGGCACTCCGCGTTGCGCCGCTCCGTTGTTGCTCTTGCATCTTTGTTCGTCGTCCATGTGAGCGTACGAGGTTTATTACATGTGGTGCTGAAGGTAATCCACGCTTAGATTACGTGCTATATCTGCGCCTCTAAGCCGCAGGCTATGTAACGTGACCATGGAGTGCATGCACCATACGCATGAGTCGAAGTATTCGCATGGATGGAAACTCGTCACATGCCTTGGTGCAAGCCAGCCAAGGCGGAAGAAAGCTCGACGTAATACCTAACGCCCTTGCTGACTTGACTTGATATCTTCTCTCTTGCTTTCCTCGTCCTTCCTCATCCAGAGCCAGGTGATACAAGATCCGGTACATTAATGTCTCTCCTTGACACACCTACTGCAGTATTGTCCCAATTACGTAAGGCCCCGTGCACAGTCTTTCCCATCCTGCTTCCGCACCGTACACGCAATAATCCCCACCGTTGACGCGATTCCCCCTTCCTTCTGAGTCCTGAGTCCTGACTAATAAGATTAGGCCCAAACGCTAATGCGATGTCGACATCGCTGTGACAGATGGCACCACCTTGCCTCATCTGCTCTCTTGTAAGTTGTGTGGCTTGAAGCAAGTCAGACCTTAGAAGGCAAATGCAGCTACCTATGTACTATCCTGTTGCAACTTGCCGGTCTTCTCATTCAGAGATGGATGACTCAGAGACTATTGAAGAATAAGGCTAAAGATAAGGCTAAAAATAAGGCCAAGAAGATCGGCCTTGGCTGCAGAAAGCAAGGTGAGCCGCATCGGCGTTTTACGTAAACCAGGTCCCGTGGTGCTTCATCGGTTTAAGGATACATACACAGAACTCAGGAGGGCTTAGCTATCGATTACGTCTTGATATGGTACAAATCCATACAACCAGCCCATTTCATGTCACAGCATACATATATTTTCCGCTCCCAAAACGAGGATGGAATGGACAAGAATCTGCGTCGAGTGTGATGTGACAAAAGGATCATAGGTAGTTAGCACGCCCTCACACACTCATGTTTCGTGAAATCATGCTCTAAAATTCTGCGGTTTGCACCTGCCAACCACTTGGGGTATGTCTCGAGGGCCGTTCCATCTCCTCACGTCATGTCTCATCCTGTCGCGCTTATTCTATTCGTACAAAGTCCTGTCCGCGCCCGCAAGTGCTCCAAGACGCCGATTCTGCTTAGCTTAGAAATCCTCATAAAATAAAATAAAAACACCATGCTTCAAAGGTATTAGAAAACAAGGGAGTCCGACAGAGACGGGCAAGCCATCGCTGTCGTCAGAACTAAAAGCCGTGCGCCATTCCCCCTCTCCACCGACCGCTAACCATGTCGTAAATGCAAACATTATTCCTCGATTCGTCAGTCAGAGTCCGCGCCACCTATCCGCCCATCCACAACGCACAACCCGTCACGGGATGACGTTGTCTGGGGATGATGCCTCCCATCATGTGCCATAAAACTTCTTGTACACGAGATGCAGCAAAAGATTGACATTCAGCTTTAGACTGCCCTCAAACAAGTTCATGAACTGATGAGATTCGAACTGCGCTTGTAGCATGTCCTCGATTGGCACCAGCGCGCTCGCTCCCGGCATCTGTATGTGACCACGAGAGCCCTCAATGGCAAAAATACCGACCTCGTCGCATGAAATCGTAATGTTGATCTTGTCCCAGTCTCGGTCGCCCAATGCCTCCCAGGTGACCAAGACTCCCTTTTCTGAGAGAGAGCGAGCACTATACTTGTAGCTTCCGAACTTGGGTACGCGCCCGCTCCGTTCAAGCTCTCGCTGGTGATTGTACTGCTTGGTAAACGGAAGAAGGAATCTCTTTTTTCTGTCATTCATCATTGTTAGTCGCTTCATCCTGCTGACAAGACTATAATGTACGCAAAGAAAAGAAGGAGGGGAAGTGGAGACGCGGCATCGAATGGCCATCAGAATACCTAAACGTACCCTTTTTTGCTCTGCAGTGTCACCATGGCCTGTTCAATGTAATTATCATATGTTCTCTTCTGCTGTTCAAGGTATTTGGCTTTGTCGTGCAGGTTGCTCAACGTGAGTCGTACACCCTCCACCTCTCGTTGCCGTTGTACCCTTCTGCGGCTCTTGGTTCGAATGTCACTTGCAATGGCGTTTAGAACGTCTTGGTAGTAATTTTGCTTCGAAATACGTCCCATCTGCTCTAGCCTCATGATGTTTTCAAGCGCCGTTCGCTTGAGTTCGCAGTATGACATCCTCGTGATATCCACCATCTTGGTATCCGAGTAGGCTCCACGAGTGTCCTTTCCGTCCGAAAACTCTTCGCTGAGCAGAGACTGCCATTTGTCTTCATCTTCTTCGGCAATGGGCTTGACCAAAATCTCCAAAAGATTGCTGCCGGTTTGCACGCGGATGATATACAGTACGCATCGCTTCGTCTCCATGAAAAGCGCTTTGATGTCTTCTTCTGGGTCTCGAACGTCGTGAAGCTTGGGTGTCAAGAACATTTGAATGTCGGCGGAGCCGGCAGCGTTCATTTCGTTCTCATTGTTCTTGACACTGCCGAGATCTTGGATAATCTCCCGCAAAACGTCGTCTCGTGAAGGAGACATGAATGGAAGCTCCGAGATAACGAGCTGGTGGATGGCGAATACATCTGTCATTTTAATGTATAGCGTCGGCTTGTTTTTGGCGTAAAGATCATTGAACTCGTCAATGTCGAACGTCTGCTCGGCATCAGGTACCGAAATCAGGTCCCGGAGAATTTGCTGGAGACGCTGTATGGAGTCGATCACGAAGTTATTCAAGGGCTGCAGGTAAATGTTTTCTCCACCAAACGGGCGTCCTGACGCAATCTGCCCTATCACTTTGGCCACCTCTGTCAAATTTCTTCTCTGCAATGGGCTCAGGGACTTTTCAATAACGCCAAGCTGCTCTGGCATGGTCAACGGTGGTTGAAGATAGAACTTCCACAGCCAATTGGCCACGATCTTGAGCAGATCTTCTTGTGCTTCTCGGTTGAAATGTTGGCAAAGTGCTTGGAACATCTGGCTGGTCAGAAATCGAAGACCGTATGGCATCTTAGGAGCCATGTCCTCTAACGCCAACAAGAACTGATCACAGATCTCTCGTAAATCCCGAAGGTGGTCAATGAAGAGGCGTCTTGTTTCGGGATCTCTGATGGCCACTTCTCTCGGTACGTCCAGCGGTCTGTTGTCAGGCCGTCCAGTCTGAAGTTCCTCGTTGTTGATCGCAGAACGGTATATTTGCATGGGATCGCTCTCCAAGTCAAGTGCGGGGTCCTCAATTATATTGTCACGAATGAGCGGTCCCAAGAGACTGCGTAAGTATTTGCGGTCTCTGGGCGATCGGGTGTAGTTGCCCAACAGCTTCGGCCAGAAGTAGTTGCCTCGAACGTATTCTGGAATGGCCTTGCTTCCCTCGATTTCTTCACGAATCGATCTCGCCACTAGTTTCAGTAGATAATACTCCTCTCGTCGCTTCTGTGCATAACCGAACAAACTCATGATGAGGAGCTCGATTCTCTTGCCATCCTTCTCGGAGGTGCCCTGCTCACGAAGGTGTTTGAACAATCGAGCGAGATAGTGCGATTGTGTCTGCAGCGTGAAGAAAAGCTGCTGATATGACTCGAGCTTCTTTCTTGAGCTCTTGTTGAGGGCCTTCAAATCGAATTGATTGGCAGAGGAAATAGTGCTGTTTGCTAAAAGCCCCATCGAGCTTCCTCCATAATTGTGTTGATGCCGGACAACCTCGTCTAGCGTGATCTTGTTCTTCACGAGCAGGGCAATCTTGATGTCGAGTTGATCGATATACTGCTCCAGCAGCTCGTTCTGCCGTACCTGTTGAACAACAGTCTTTCGCATTCGCTCAAACTCAACCTCCTCATTAAAGTCAAAGTCACTGTCGTTGAGGAGGTGCACAAAGTTCTTTACTGCATTCACTGGAGGATTTTTACCAGTCGTCAAGCTCTTGTATGCCTCCCCTTGAACCTTTGCTCGGACGAAACTCTGAATCTTGATCACCTTCTTCATGTTGTCATTGAAGTATTGCTTCTTTTCCTCGAATTTAGCTCGCACGATAAAGGCCCGGGCAGCTGCTTGACAAGCTAAAATGGACTGTTCCTCTTCTTCCAGTTCTGTGAGGATGTCATCGACCTTGGCACGAGCCATCATCGCCTTCAAAATGGCTTGAAACTCCGCTGTGGCTTGATTGTGGGAGTTCAGCTCGTCGAGAAGCTGCCCATATCGCTTCCGTAGCAGAAGACCTCGGCTAAAACTCTGCAGATCAATGATGGCGGCCGCATGTAGATCAAGCCGCTGACCTTGAAGAGTGAGCAAACGCCTTTGTAGCATGCCTCTGACGTGTGACTGTAAGAATCCAACTTCTTCACCAGCTTCATCCAGGGCGTCCAGTTGTCTGCCAATCTCTTGGCGTACCACACCTGCTCGTATCGTGGCCTGCAATTTCTCAATGTCCAGCTCATGATGCTTCGTTTCGGTCTTATAAGACTGTTGCCGTTCTCGTTCGAACCTCCCTCGAATAATACTTTGCAGTGACTCCCATTGGGGACCAGCAGCGCATAGCTGCTGCCGCTCAAAGTCGATCTGACCTCTGGTCAACAAAGCCCTCGCGGCAGCTTGTAAGCCAGTAATTGCCCGAGTCTCTGAGTCCAATGATCGGATAACTTTGCTGATTCTGGCTCGTGAAGACATTCCTCTCGCAAGGGCCTGGAGTCTCTCCACGTCACCAGATGTTGTCTTGCTCTGTCGTCGCTGAGCAGCCAGGCCTTTCCGAACCAGAAAGCCTCGGGAGACAGCCTGAACCTCCCGAACAGGCCCTCTGCACTCATCTAATCTAGAAAGTAGGTCCCGTAGTCCGTTGCGGACCTTGTTGGCCCTTATTATGCTCTGCATTTCCAGTAATTCGGGCTCGAGGGCCTGCCAAAAGTTTTCGCTCTTCTTCTGACCACTTCGTAACAAAAAACCGCGCACTGCACTCTGTACCAGTGTAGCTGATTGTCGCATTTGGAGCCGATAGCTCATGATTTGCCGAGTAAAATCGCCGCGGATACGTGATTGCAGATCAATCAAAGTTTGCTCCTCGTCCCAAAATCTTTGCATAGTGTCACCGAGACGCAGACGAAGTAGCGCACCTCGTATCTGCGCCTGTAGGTCAATAATTGAGTCTTCGGTTTCGGCTAGTTCGCGAGCGATGCGCTCCTCCTCTGTCTCTACCGGCTCCGGCTCAGGCTCAGGTTCTGAAATACCAAAATCGGCCCCCATGTTACCGAAGCTGGGCATGTTAGCCCCAAGCATATCCAGTCCCTTTTGCATCGCCTCTAGCTCGTGATGCTCAAACTCGAGCTGGCCAACAAGGTTACCGATACGAAAATCGACGATGCCTCTGCGGAACAGAAGCCAACTTAGTGCGTGGATACAGTAAATAACTTTGGGAATATTCTTTTTTTCGTATAGATCGATGAGCTCGAAGCGGAAAAGGTCGGGAAGCTCAACTTCATCAAGGTATCTGAAGAAGATGGCGATGTTGTCGGAGTGGCGATATTGGAGTTTAGGATGGTTAAAGATTCGGAACCGTTTGTTGGGATTCAATGCTTCAACAACATTAGCAAGAGTCACTCCGTCCCGCAAGGCCTCTTCAAGCGCAACGATAGGTGGAAGAGACTTATGCGTCACATCTTCAATCCATTCTTTGGCTTCTCCTATGTGGCATAGATATTCATAAGCTTGGAGAAACTGGCGCTGCTTATCCATCCAGTTGCGGCCTTCCCATCCATATCCGCCTGATTTGGGGTCGCCAGCTGATTTGGGCTTGTCTGCGCGTTGCAAACGACGTCTTCCACGCAGACCGACGACCTCTTGTGCTGGGGAGGTTATGGTGAAGTCTTCAGCCACGTCAGACGTAGCCAAGCGCGATAAAGTCCGAAGTTCTCGGGTCGACGATCGGCCGAGTAACTCGAGATCTGGTGTGGCTAAATGGGTCGTGTGCGTTCCAAGGGGAGAACTTCCTTGACACTTGGATACATTACTTCGAAGAATTGAGTCGGATCTCGTCATTAGCATGGAATGGGGCCGGATAGGCAATGATCGTGGCGGAGAAGTAGGCAGCTCGGGTGGCCCATCATATTGTGAGAGCGACAGTTTGCCATTATCGATACTCTTGCCGCGCTGATGACCAGGAGAGCTCTGCGGAGAGACAATTTGGCCATGAGCTCGTGGCGATGAGACTGGCGCTTGAGACAGCGGCCGAAGAGACTGTCGAGTTGGCGTGGCGGGTGTACTCACCGACCCCTGGCTGAGGCCGGAATTCAAAGCTCCGACTTCAAACGTGCGAGCTCGAGCTAGAACATCGCTTTTGCCACGTTTGTGTTTGTGGCCGCTTCCGGGACTGTGGCCACCTGATATTGACGAGTATTGAGTGTTGGCAGTATAATTTGTTTTGGAAGAATAGCCGGAAGAGGCTGATGAAGAGGTATTTGATGGGAAGCGACCGATAGCGTCAGAAGTGGTGCCTGTATTGGTATTGTTGTTATAGCTATTCTCATTCGTAAGGGTGGCGGTAGCAAGGCCGACAGTGTGCGCCTGGCGCAGCGGATGTGAACTGAACGACGGCATTGCGCCAGTACTCCCTTGAAGGCGCGGATTGTAGTCTGCGGCCAGCGATTGCCTTGCTGACGCCGTCACACTTTATTTGCGAGCCGTTGGGTCGGTGATATCCAGTCGCCGTCAGTCAGTCTGGCTACAGCTCAAGTTGGCCGACTGCGCATCGCTTCAAGCGTCGAGTGGTGGTAGGATTCGTAGACTCCGGGGCGGACAGACAACGATGCGCGAGATGAATGTCGTAAGTAGCCAGCTGGGGTTTGATCAAAGAAATACAACAAAGCAATGTTTGCGTATGTCGAGGACTTGATGAAAGCTGTTCAGCCTGTATTCGCCAGTCCGAGTGCCTCAGCTGGGCAGAAGACAGTCGATCGCACGATCCACAGCCCTTCAGAAATGACTAAAAGCACCCAAAGCCAAAAGCGATTGAAGGTGAGGGTAAGAGGATTGGAGGAGAGTCGGGCTGGGCAACAATGGCCTCCAAAACAGTCTGCTTGCCACAGGAGGAAGGAGCTTGAAGTAACTAATGACTGCCGTACATACATACAGTATGTACATATCACCTGGTAGGTTACTCTGTAGGTTATCGGTAACGCTTCGTATTCCCAGAGCGATGACAACGGCTTAACGCGGGGTTCTTTTCACTCGGAAGATGAACCGCCGCCTCGACGTGGTGGATACGTAAACAAACAGCCGGGTCGACCACCCGGCAACGTGTAGAGGGCCATTGTGATTGGCTGAGGGTGTACCACGTCGCGCGGACGCGTTACTTTATCTTATCATCAGGGCCATGCTATGTACATATGTACCTACATAGGTATGTACCTAGGTAACCTATGATGCTATCCTACGGACTACGGAATACATCGTCACGGGTCGATCGTCATGGCCATTAACACCAAGAAACGCCGCCTCGCCTTGCAACAATTCTGCGCCGTTATCATTGTGCGTCTGAACAACCCAGAGAGCAGACCACAATTTACATACCGGATCATCACACGCCCTCCCTGTGATCTGACCTACATAGATACCTGTGTAATGTAATAGGTAAGTGGCGGCAGTGGCAGGGGCTGAGGAGATGCGTCATTGCAGGTGGGTTCCTCATTGAGTCTTTGGCAATGGCAGAAAGGTCGGATTGGACCTATGAGAGCCTGGGGCCCACCTTTCGTACTCGTGACTCGTGAGTCTGAGCTTGCATTGTACGGAGAATAAGCAAGCCTTCACGTGGCTTCGCTCCGTCCATCTGCCTCCAGCAACCTCACATTAGCCTTCCAGCAAACATCTGCGCGACTCTCTTTTATTCAATCGCCTGATTTTTTTTAACCGGTTCAGCGGGAAGGCGCTTCACCGCCAAGACCTAGTGCCCGGCTCCTCGGCTGTGCGCAATCATGTCTACTGTCAAGAAAGGGCCGACGGTGCTTGTGAGTTCTATCGCCACTGCTTCGGTCAAGGCCTTCCAACATGTCGCCGCTTGCTAAGCCTGGCTGGTCGGATAGGTTACAGATGCACGCGAGCGGCCGAATCAGCGGCGACTTGCTCGCCGTTCGGACAATCCTGCCAGTGGCTCCGGCCGCGCGCCGATGAGATTCATGACGGTCGACAACGTATTGCAATACAACACGCAGATTCCTTCAGGCCAACCTCGAGGCCCGCCGCAATCGCAAATACCTGCATCCTTGGCCACTGGCGTTCAAGCTCGGCGTGTGTTGTTTGGCGGGGGCCTTCCAAACCTCCAGTCACGGACAGGACAGCCCATGCCATCCCGCACCACGAAGATCAGCCAGAAATTGGTGCTCCTGCCCGAGACTGATGACAGCATTGAAGACTGCGAAGATAATATTGATAGCGAGAGCGCTTTGTCACGAATATTAGAAAATGAAGAAAACAGACCGTTGAGGGATGAAGAATTGGACGTATTGAAGAAAAGAGGTGGCATCAGAGGAAAGAGCTATGCCGAGAGACTGCCCAAATTGCAGAGAAAGGACAAAGTTAGCCGCTTAACAGCGTACTGTACTGCTCAAGCATACAAGACGGCTGAGACATCGGAATTCCTGAGAAAAAAACACGAAGCGAAGACGAAACTGTACGACGATTGCTTATACGCGGTGTATGCGCTGCCGCTATTGAACGGTACCGAAGGATACAGAGTGCGTGGCCGACCAGTCCTCAAGACCCCTGGCACTGGTAAGACCATGCTGGATTTAGAAATCGAAAGAAGCGAACGACGTGATCACCATGAGGGCTATTTTGACGACGATGCGTACACTAATACTGAAGGCCTCGAGAGGGACGACCGAGGTGCATTACCATATGGCCATTCTGCACCTGCCCTCAATGGTTTTCAACGGGACCAAGAGGATGGTTTACCGTCACACATGAGCCGCCTAGCGCCTGACGCCAAACGATTTGGCGAATTATTCGTTTTCTCGTACGGTGTCGCTGTCTTCTGGAACTTTAGCGAGCACCAAGAAAAAGACATTCTGGCCGACTTGACCTTTGCCGATGCAGAAGGACCGGTGTCACTGTTGACTCGACCACTGGAACAAGACGGATTTGAGACGGAGGAATTCCATTTCGAGTACAGCGCCGACGTCAAGCGGCCTCGTGTGTTCAATGACATGATCACACTGTTGCCTCGGTCCGACCACATGATCAAACTGACCATAAGTCACGCGATTGCGCAAAGTACAAAGCTTTGTTTCTTTGAGGAGCGCATGGGTGAAACTATGTTAGATGCTCAACATGTACCGAAAACCCTAGCATTGACTGGACAACTGAACATGACGCGAAAAGAGATTGTGACTCTGCTAGGCAGACTCTTCAAAAGTCGGGTGGATATAAATCTTTGTAAGTCGTTCAAAACGTGCCGTCGATGACAGCCTTTATTTTCACCCTCCATGTGCAAATTTGGCCACCTTCACCTGTAAGCTCATTCTCGTGTGCAATCGCTGACGGCATATCGTATTTAGCTTCCAACATGCTCGACGTGCCGAATTTCTTTTGGGACTCGGAACCAACTTTGCATCCTCTTTACGTTGCCATTCGCGAGTATCTTGAAATTGATCCTCGAATTAAAGTTCTGAATGAGAGATGCCGGGTATTCCTCGATCTTGCCGAGATACTGTCCGACTCTATCGCGGACGCGAAGATGAGCTACATTACGTGGATTGTCATTATTCTCATCATCGTCAGTATTCTTGTCACGATGACAGAAGTCACTCTGCGTTTCGTCATGCTTAAGAAAAGCAGCGCACATGCCGCGCTGGAGGGACCGTACACCTCGATAACATGGAAAGGCACTGTCAATCCTGCAGACGTGCCTGAGATACTTGCGCTCCCTCCCACAGCCGTTTCTATTCGGTCCGAGATGGAGCCGAAAGCCGCTACTGACCTCGAGACTCTGGCGCTTACCCTCGGCTTGCAATCGAACGCCACGGTCCAGGACATCAAGCAGGGTATCCTTCAGCTCAAAAGAGACGACATTATCTCCTGAAGGCCAACCGCTGCAATTCAGCATTCGGCAAGAGAAAAGGACAAGGTCTCAAACGACTACAACTTCCAAGGGGAGCTTCCGGTCGGCTCGAGCCGTCAAGGCATTCTACCTCCGTGCAATGTACTGCATCAGTTTGAACTAAAACCCCACAGCCTCGGTTGATCGATGGGACTGACGCCAATCGTCATGATTAGCGTCGCCGTCTACTAGACTGCTTGTGCGTTCCTAGCCACGCGTCCCTGGTTGCGCGTCCCCGGCCAAAGCTATCCTGTTCGGAGGGCTGCGCCTCTGGACGTACGAAACAAAGCCGCAAACCGGGAAGGCGTAAATACAACCCTATGTTTCCGATGTTTCCTTGCATACTTACATAGCCCGGCGTTTCGGTATTTGATTTGAATTATTTCTCCTTGACCCCACCACTTCTGTCTTTCTCAGCCGTGACTACCTAGTTACCTAAGTCGCTATGTACCTAGTCAGCCAACCTTCCTGTTCGGACTTTAAAAATAACTAAGCTATTATTGTTTGCTCTGGAGAAAAACATAATCTCGCACAAATCATGCATTTGCTTTCTCTTCGCTGAGGGGCGTGACTTTTGAATGTGCACACATATCTATACATATATAAAGAGGCAAACACGAAATGTGCGCCTCCGCTTCGCGTCGCCATACAATTTCTTCAGTTTTGCCTAACAAGTAGTATTGAGAATATGGTGGTCAGTGCAGACATGCATCATGTAGTACGTACAGGGCACCTGTCACGTGAGGCACTCCGGATCGGGACCGTGCACGCACAACGCACACATAACTAGGCCCTAGGGAGAAGAAGTCTCTGGTACCTAACTAGATAATTCTTCTCCTCTCTTCAAGCAATCAGTTGTAGATCATGAATACGATCACCATTGAAGTCCTCGTGTAGCAATACACTACTACATATAGTTCTACTCCCGCGCAATCTCTTAGCTTCGAGAGATTACCTCCACCCTTTTCAATATTAAAACACATCAGGATTGGTCCATTGCATTGTCCAGAGACTGGGCATTTCTACTCCAGTTGCCCAGTTGCCCAGTTGCCCAGTTGCCCGTTCTCCGCCAGCATGATGCGGCCGCAATAAGAGCCATGCAAATGAATGAGGAAAAGCGGAAACTTCATTACGCCTAGGCATCATCTTTTCGCAAGACGTGTGCTTTGCTCCGGTGTTCTAGAAAGGAAGATTTTATTCGTCGTTACTCCGTAATCACCCTAATTTGCACGCCTGCCCAATCATAATGATAGAATGATACCCCGGGGACAATGATTTCTGTTCTGTGCGAAAAGGCATCATAAGCTGAGATAATACCATCTTGGACTGATAGAAATATAGGCATGGCATAGGTAATTTTACAAGTCTCCTTCAGTTGTCGTATCATACCTATTACCTAGATACTTGACGTGCTTGTGAACCCAACCCAACATTCTTGCTTGGGGCCGAACAACTTCCCCTGTCCCGTCCAATCTCCAAACCCCCACCAGCGGACGTCAAAGACACAAACACGGACGCCTGGACGACGACGCATTCCTGATGCATGTACACCGGTTTCACCATTTGCAATGCTAAAACCAGAATTCACGTTCTCGGGAATTGTACGTAAGTACTCGCAAACATGGTCCGAATTGATCGGTCAAGGTCTATCCAGCGAAACAATTGCCCTCCTATGTACCTATGTACTTCCTTTACAAGAAAGCCATTTTGGCCCATTTGGTCCATGACACCCCCCACCCCACCTCCATCTTCATCGACCCGCCTTCTTCGCCTGTTCTGGAAATTTGTGAGCCAGTACATGTTAGGACCAATTAGAACCTAGGTACATACTAGGTGGTGGGTACCCTGGGAATGAAGATGAAGAGGGGGGGGACGCGTATGCTTTTTGAAAACCCTAGTCACACCAAGAATCCTAGCGTCCGGCCGCCCCATCTACGTAACCTATGTGCCTAATGTATCCAGTACTCCGTATGTACGGAGTAAACTCGCTTGCGTCTCAATGCTGCCGTCGCTGTCCCGGATTTTCGAAATCACCTGGGCGGGGATTCTGTTCCATGACAGCCACAGGAAATGTGCGAAAGCCACGCACAACACTCTTTTTACCTGAATTACAGCCATTAGCATGGCCATACAGAGTAGTGAAACCAAAAAAAAATACCTCCAATAGCTCACGGCTTTTTCACCCACTTCATTGTCGCTGATATGCAGAAGGTAGCGGCTATTATATCCACATCTTTCGCATGGGCTGCCGCATGTATCACGTCACTGTTGGTGTGCAGCTTTCAGATCAGATGAAACAAAGGAAGCCATTTGGCAGAGTTGATTGTGATGGAGTGATGACCGAGATAATAGTATCAAAAATGCCTTATCCTGAGCAAGAATTGCTGTTTCCCGCCGCCCATGGTCCGCATCCGTTTCGCTAATCCGGATGCTGTAACGCCTGACCCCGGGTGTCAAAATCAAGACAGAGCTGCTTTCATTGCAAACGGATTATACGCCCCGTATGATGCCGATGGTACTGACCTTGTTTCCAGGCTCAGTAAACACTGCAAATCAGAGGTCTATCATTATCGCAGACAAATCTCATCCAGTAGCAGCGATACTAAAAATGAAGCACCCGTGACTGGCGCGAAGTATGCAGAGTGGTCGTATCGTCGCCTTTTGCGACATTATTTTTTGCCTAGTGTAAAGAAAAAACAAAAAAGAAAAGGAATCAGGGGTATCTTCAATGATGGGGGGCAGTGAGCTATCTGGCGCTCTGACTAACAGGCTGGTACTGCGCTGCCCGTTTCCGCTTCTTGTTATCCAGCTCAGCTTTGCTGTAGATACTTGCACCGACCATGGTGACAGCCATTCCAGCCCCATTGAGCAAATCGACGGAAACGTTGAAAAGAAAAATGCCGATCAGGACTGTGAGGCATTGCTTGAGGTTGCCGCACACCGTCATTGTGAGAGCGCCAGCCAATTTGTTCGTGTTGAAAGACGAGATGTTGAGGAGGAGAGCAAGGAAGCCATTGCCCGTTAACGAAGCAATCGACGATCGCATGGAGACCTGGCCGGATACCATCAGTTCTCGGAAGCCTGCCACCTCGCCAGATGCAGTAGCGCAAGCCAACGCCTGCAGGGCGGCCAATGGTGACATGCGCATTAAAAACTCGACGGGGGGTAGGGCCAGTGACCCGGTCATAAATCGATTGGTTACAACAGTCTTGTGGTCGCAAACGTTAGCTTCATTGACCGTCTTCCCAAGTGATGACCATTTGCTGTATCAACTTACTTTAATAGCAGCTAGTACAACGCCAAATATGGTGAGCAAAAACCCGGCATCCGTGAATGTCATTTCGCCAGCAGTTGTCATAGCTGCCCCAATTATGAGAGGTATTAGGGACAGATAAGTCATATAGCCATATGTACGTCCATACCAGGAGCGGTAAATGAGAATGGTGAAGATCGGACACAGCATGCGCATGGTCTGATAGAAGGGTACAGACACCATGGCGAGAGACAAATTGGAAACGGCAATGTTGGCGGTGAAAAGGGCACTGAAGGCGACAAGAGCAAGATGCTCCCGGCGACCTAATCGTGACATTTTGAAGTATCCCAGCTGCATTATAGCAAAAGTACCCATGCTGGCGAATGAGGCGTGAAGAAATGTAAGAAGCCATGGAAAATGGAACTAGATGAGGATTAGAACGGTCAAATATCATCGGTATCGACTTTGAAATGCAATCAACGTGAACGTTTCGTGCTGTATTGACTTACCATGCCTAGCACTAGCTTGTTGTAGAGTGTCAGAAGCAATGAGAAGAAAAAATAGGTCCCTAGCCATGTAAACTTGATCGTGCTCGGGATAGAATATTCATGGTCCAGATTCTGTTCACTCGAGGGCTCTGGGCGACCAGCAGAAGCCTCCACATCCGAGTGTGCAGCCTTGGCTTCGGCATCGTCTGCTTGATGTGAGACCCGATCCGGGATCTGGTTACTCGTTCCTGACATATCGTGTTGTAGCATGAATAGTTGATCAAGGGCTAAAAGGTTGGGGTGAAGGGCGAGTTGTATTGTCGATATTTTGAAGGGGTCTATTGCTTTACTATAAAAAGACCATATTACGCCGAGGACCCGATGTGAAACGAAGATTGCACCACTGGCAGCGTTTGGTTGATGTTCTATAGACGGCGATATCTTCACAAGGGCGACAGATCTGATCGCGTCGTGGCGGAGCAAGATCCGGGGAGAGTAGCCGCTGTCGACTGGGGGCAAGTAAGGCTGACCAGAGCCAACGAAGACGAAAGAAAGGAGCTATCATGTGAGAATGGCAACACACAACAGCGACAGGAGACGTAGCGAGCGTTAGAGTTTGGAGCACAAGTTCAAATAAGTTGGTAACAAAAGCACCGAATTGGCTGTTGAGAAGAAGGAAAAAGATAGAGCAAACGAAGGTTGCAGGACGGGCCGTGGTGAAGAGCAGCGAGAGCGGAAAAACAAGGCGTGGTGTACGGAGCGGAGTACGCGGTGCAAGTTCTTGTACTGTAGGTAGGTACCTAGGCCACGCACCACTTTGCAGCACCCATTTGAGCGAGACCCCGGCGCGGTGACGACGAGTCTGCAGTGGCAGCCCCCGAGCCCTAGAGCCGCGGATGGGGAGTGCGAAAGCTGTGCGCGTGCGCCACAGAGAAAGGAGGAAGGGGGGGTGTGTGGTTAGCGGAGCCAGAGCAGGGAAGGAGCGCGCTCATCAGCACTTTATCCAGATGACGAAGCCATAAGTCCACGACAATGGTTGAGACTAGGCTCCGCAGCTCCAATGCTTTCTGTCTGTCAGGTACGGAGTACCTACCATTACCTACCAGGTACCTACCTACGTACCTACCTACGTACCTACCTACGTACCTACCTACGTACCTACCTACGTACCTACCTACGTACCTACCTACGTACCTACCTACGTACCTACCTACGTACCTATGTACATACATACCACTTTGCTGTCACAGTGTCACTTTCGCGGCGCTCAAGATCCTTAATTTTCGCCTCAATGTCATTGACAACCCTTTGATCGCTGTTGACCGCCGTTGACCGCCGTTGACCGCCGTCACCTTGCCCAACACTTTGTGCCGTGGTATCAAAAAGCAAACCCATGAAGGTGGAACACACAGTATATCGTTACACCTACCATGACGCGAGCAGCCTTCCTCCTGCTAGACCTGCCGCCACGAAATCTTGTAGAAAACGAGATCACTTGAAGAGAATGCTTGCGTCCACCACACCCGGTGACGCAGTGATATCATAACATGAAAAGCATGCATAATGTAGATAAATGCATTTTGTTATCAGCCAAATTCGGGTGGCTGGCAACTAACTGGGATATCTCAGTCCAGCCTTGGCTCGCCAGCCACATGACGACGTTACGAGGCTTTATTACTATTACCTCGTTTCGTCGGTTTCGCCTGGCCTTCTAACCTCCAAGCCAAAAACATGTAGATTCTATCAATAGGTTCAATACCCCCCAAACCCTCTAAGGTTTCCACGCAGGACCCTTCTACTGACGGAAGCAACGATAATGTGTCGGGCGATGCAACTCGATAAGTTGTGTGACAGATCACTGCTTCAGAAGCTGCTTCGTTCAACTTGATACCATCACAATCTCGCATGTTTGATGTTTCCGAGAGCGATAGCTTCCTTTTTCTTTTTGCTCACCGCTCGACGCTCAACGACCTGGGGCCTAGCAATAGGACAAAAATACAAAAACACCCCGTACGGATGCTTGAGTGAGGCTGCGGTGGTTGACAATGACCAATCTTTTCCAAGCTGATATGTAATCGCTGCTGTGCGGTGAAGGAGAGCCATTTTTGTTATCTCACGTCGACAGCAATAAGAACGAGTATATTATTGACGCTTGGCGCTGAAACTCAATGCGACAGCGCGCTGCAGGGAGGTGAGAAGTGAACTGCCAACTTACATTCGACCTGCGAGCACAGGTGAATGTGGGCGGGCGTCTTAATTTGGGGCCATGATGTTCCCCGCGACTTTTGGATAGCTTTGTGTCCAACGAACTTACGCGCGTCATCCACCTCAGACTCTCCGTAGATATGGTAGGCTTCCAGGTTCCTTGTCGTTTACAACAATTGCGCATCCTAACTTGTAATTCGTAAGTCGTGTTTCAACTTTCATGTCCTTGCTTCTCCACTCCGCGACCGGGGATCGCTTTCCGTTCAGCCATCTACCATGCTATGATAATTTCAAGACAACGGAAGGTACACTGTGAGATGTCTAGAAAGTTTGCTGCGAAAAGAGAGATGACATATTGGTGATGCTGGAGCTGAATAACGTAAGAAAGATACTCTGTATCTAAAACTGCGGAGCGCACTGAAGTTGGAAACAGCCGCGAACATACCGAACAATAGGTTCTATGTATATTAGGGTTTCAGCTGACAGCCCATCTATTCAAGGCCTTTCGCACGTCCATGCAGAGGTATACTGCGCATAGCTCGTCTGACATTCACAGATGACGATGTGATGCAACCCAAATCTTTTACTTCCCTTCCTCCAGTCCGCAGTGGCTCCAGGCTATGCAGTATGCCTAATCCCAATTGAAATTTTAACAGGTGATGGGGACTTTTTAAAAGGGTATTTATCACTTTATCGGACTTCGATTTTATTTGAAAGAGCGTGACTACCAGAGCATTGGCTAATCAATCGTTTGCGACGCAGAGACTAGCAGCAGATCGTGGGGTCGCGCAGGGGCACTTGGCGTGATACGACGAAGCAAACTCTGTCTCAAACACGAACTGCT
Organism: Claviceps monticola; assembly: GCA_018360055.1. Taxonomy (NCBI): domain Eukaryota; kingdom Fungi; phylum Ascomycota; class Sordariomycetes; order Hypocreales; family Clavicipitaceae; genus Claviceps; species Claviceps monticola. The sequence continues at coordinate 26,725 of SRPP01000013.1, forward strand.
CAACAACCAAACCGCCACCCCCCAGGAGAAAGCCATATTCACGATCGCATTATGAACAATGGACGCCGTCGCCGCTAGCAGAGAGCTGAGCCCAAGAACCTGTTCGGTTGTCAAGTTATTCCATATGGCTTTCGGAATCCTGGCCTCGAGCTTATTACGCCAACGATTTCAGCCTCAAGCCAAGCATGCTCTACTACAACTATGTATGTATCAGTTTCGAGAATCAAGGCTATACAACCGAAGTTAGTGGACCCGGGACCGAAACAAGCAATTGTCTTTCCTGGTTCCTTGGTCGTCTCTGTGTGCGACCCGCCGTCCCGCGTTTCGGGTAGTGACACTCCAGGCTGGAATCGCGACAAAGAGATGTATGTAATGTAATACGGTCCTGCGGACGAAGCGCTACCTCCGATTTTTGGCCGAGTTGCAAGATGACAAAACAGCGCACTGCCCACTCTCTTATTACGCAGGGTCGAGAGCGTTAATCCGATTCACCACTTTAGCAGATGATAACAGCTTACGAGTCATCAGCCACAACAAGTTCTGCGCTCCACAATCACTTCCCGTAAAAACAACCAACTATTTCTGAAGACGCTTGACTCGTCGTCATATTGCTTTTACACTTTTTTCGCTTTGAAGAATCATCATTCAACGTCGATAGTGCATAGGTAGGAACGATGGAATAATAGCACATCTCTGCCTTCACATGCACGGCTTGACTCTTGAGATCTCCCGCAAAGTCATCTGAAAGGGGAATTTAACCAACGGGGTGCATGGCCGGGAATAAGCGCACACTTAGAAGTATGTAATAGCGTACATCGCGGCCTATATCATACTCCGTACATGTACCTACCTGTACGACTAAGAAGTACGAAGTACGAAGTTGTGAAATTTATCCCTACGCGCCTCCTCGTAGGTAACTGATGCAAGCAACATCACGTGCAGACAGCTGCTGAAGAACTGAGTGGCCGGTGTGTGGTACGGAGTACGCCTTGGAAGTTGGTGATGTGTGTGTTGCACAGACGGGGACTTCCGAACAGCCATCATACCTAGATCGCCTGAGTCCACTTGCGCATTATGTACGATCAAGAAGGAGTTCTGTAACAGCACGGGTCTGGCTCGCTAAGCTTTTACATCGGCGCGCTGGCCAATTTGCGCCCAGTGTGTGGGAGCGACATGACGCAATGAGGAATATTGCTTCACGCAGAAGAGTCTGTCCGGCTTGCGTGTATGTACACATTGTGATGTGAAGCCCCAAATACCTATTGAGATACCTACAGAGTACGTGTAATATGTACTTATGTCGCATATGCTACTCCGTACACATGGGACAACCACATACATACATACATACTCCGTACCTGGTATGTACGGAGTATGAGGTAGACGGGCGTATGTAGGAGGTATGTAGGTAGACTACTCGGTACGGAGTAGGTGTCCCCATATACGAACCCCTGACCCGGGATCGTCGACCGTACTAGGGGGCCTGCCAGTTGCTCCAACCAAGGCGTGAAGTCGGCCACAAGTGCCGAGCGGCCCGACCAATCAAGGGACGTGCTCGCTGGCATTTTCTCTGCCTGCTGGAGAAGATTGAACCAGCGCGCTGGGCGTGATTGGCTCCGTGAGTTTTCGTCACTACTGAGTACACACACCTAGCCCAGCCCAGATCATCTCGTGGCCAAAATCCCTCGTCCCGACAAGGCGCAGGCCTGAGACGGAAGGCGCCAACCCATTCGTGATCCTGTTACTTCCCGTCATCCACGCTTGAGCCACAAACGGGAAGCGGAAAGAAAGAGAAACAGAATGGCATGGTTGAGCATGTCGGCTCGTTAGTAAGCTTTTGACGTTGCCTGGCTCTATGGACTTCATCTGAACGACACGTTTGAAGCGTGACCTCAATCACACAACGGTCTGCAGCACAGCAAACTGTTCTCCTAGGCTCACACCTATATACTGTCTCTTGTATATCCTTCCTTGCTGCGTCTCGTAGGCCATATCCGGCTGGACGTCCTCCAAAGCGCTGGTTCGCAACGGGGCTTTTTCTTCATCATCTCTCTGGAATTTCGCATCAATATTTTTACTGCGAGTAGTATTTTGTAATGACCAGACTGGGCATGTCTGGTACTCTCTCATCGTCATGGCCGCCATTGCTTCCGTGCGCCGCAATCTTGTGGTCGCCGCATGCCTCTCTCTGCTCCTGGTGGGCTTCTGGTGTGTAGGAAGTCCCTTCGACATGGTATGGCATTAACTCCTACAATTGGCACGATATACCAATACAGCCAGGCCTCCGGGGTCGACTTTCGTGAGCTAAATCAATTGTGCAGGAACGATACGGTATGCCCATTCCCTCGCAGGCCTCTCAAGCCAAACAAGCGGCCAAAGATGACATGCTGCCACCACCACCATTGTCCAAGCGACCTGGAACTCCGGTCTCGGGTCCGAAGACGTCGCGTCTACATTTTTTGATACCAGCAAGCCAGTCAAACTTGCAATTCTGTTATAATTTGGCTTCTGCGGGAGCCAACAGATACCCAATTCCGACACTCCTTGGCTGGAATGGCGAAGGGGAATTTGACGCTGCCGTCACGCACCTGGCTAAACTGCGAGCTCTGAAAAAGTACTTGGACTCACTGAACGCTGCAGAGGAAGCAGATGATCTCGTTATGCTTGTGGATGGGTACGACATCATACATCAGTTGCCTCCAGAGATCATCATTGAGCGATATTTCGAAGTTGCCGCCAAAGCCAACGCGCACCTCGCTCAAAGAATGGGACTTCCAGTAAAATACATCTTGTCAAGAGGCATGCAACAATCCGTCTTCTTTGGTCCTGACAAGGTGTGCTGGCCACCAGATAATAGTGCAGCTCGATGCTGGGCGGCACCGGATTCAACACTGGCGAGGGATTCCTTCGGTCCTAGTAGAGGAGTTGATGACATCTTCACGACTGATCCTCGATGGTTGAATTCGGGCACCATCATTGGCCCTGTCGCCGACTTGACAAAGGTCATAAATGCCGTGATGAGAGAGATCAGCACCACATACGACCCCAGATTCTGGCAAGCTGATTCAGACCAATACTATCTATCTAATATTTGGGGTCGACAGGAATATTGGCGGAACCAGACCTTCGTTGGCAATAGCGAAGCCCTTGAACCCAGCTTCACCGTGGAACGCATAATTCCAGAGAAAGAGACCGACAATCAGGAGACTGAGCTCCACATGGCCATTGAATACGAGTCATCTCTTTTCCAGACCAAGGCAGGCAACGAGCTATACTTGGGCTACATGCAATACAATCTGGCAGATCAATCGGCAAACGTCAACATTGACTTGTTTGGGAAAGGCCAAAGCTTTCGACCGTACCCCATTCGAATGCCGGACAATGTGCGGACTGCGTTGATCACTCTTTACAATTCCGTGCCGGACGCGCACCCGGGAGCATCAGCTGAAAGCTGGCTACAGCTTGCTCATCTGGGTACGAACTTTGTTACTAAACACATCTACGGACTCTGGCACTGCACGGGTGGCAAAGAGGCTCTTGATGGCGAGTATATGAAAATGTGGTTCTACCCATTCGTCAAGTCGCTTCTCCGAGAGACCGTCAAGTCATGGAAACGGAATGACCCCATATCGACAAAACTGATTGATGGGCGAAGATGGATCACCAAGCGATCGTTTCCAAATAAGGGCACGAGTGACGACGACGACACCGAAGAATATGGAGGCGCGTGGTCAGACGAAAGCGGCGAACCATTTGTTACCTGGAAGGAGATGTGTGGGCATCACGAGGGCACCTTGTTTTGGGGCCAGCAGGCTACGGGCTTGTAGCTGATGATAAACATTGGCCTGGTCTCCTTTTCGTTTACCTCTCTCTTCCCTCCTCTCTCCTTGTCTCTCTCTCTATTCATTCTATCCCTCCCTTCCTCTTCCCTGGATATATATGGTAGTGGCCTTTTTGGTTGCGGTAATGCCATTGGCAGAGGAAAGGAGAAGCCATAGATCAGCTCTGTTCTAAGCGTTTTGGTCTGCACATCGCCCCCTTTTCTTGAGTAATTGGATGCCTGCCTGTATAATAACAAGGTAGCCTTTTGTAGTATGTATGTTGAAATATAATTCCATAGACCTACGAGGTTCTCTCTGTACTGGGCTCAGGGGCTGTGAAGCATTCCCCACGCCTGCAGTGGCCACCTGGGTTCATACGATGAACGAGAAAGGACAACTCAAGCATGATGGAGAGTTGAAGGTTTGAAACAAAAGTGGTGGATATATTCAGTTACTTGTACTACACTGATCAAGGACAAATTAAAACATGTCGTCTGAATGCGAACATGTATAGTTACGTTAGTGAGTTAGCAAAACATCTTAAACCCCCACATACACCGCTCAAGAAGCGTCTGTCTTTGAGTTCTTAGGGGTTCTTGTTCCTTGCCACCTTGATATCCCCCATCTTTGGCTCTTTCCTTGTATGCAAACCCTGGTATCGGAGCTTTAGTCGTGCATACTGTGTATGTATTGTCCCTGTATTTGCCTTCTCGTTCAGTCATTCCACGCGGACCACGCCGATTTTCTCCCCTTGCAGAGGTCCGACTCGGTCGCCGCACCTTGAAGGGTTAAAGCCAGTAGGTACGCTGTCTGCCGGGGAGGTAGGTAGGTAGGTATACTGTACGATAGGACACGAGGATTCAGGAAAGGGTGATCACAGCATGTCACATGTGTGGCAAATACATACGGCAACAAGCCAGATTGGGCGGGCATAGTTCATACAGACCTTAATTTTGGACAATTGCGGGAGAATTTACACTGTTTGTTTGTGTGGTAGTGCGGAATATAAACGATCTGCTGCGGTATTCAAGGTGCATCTAGACACGCTATCTGAGTGTCTTTCTAAACCCGATATTATCTAACTATATTTATCACATGACAGCAACCAAACAGCCACTCCTCTCGTTCCAACATAAACATACCGCGTAAGAATTGACGAGCAAGGAAGTCAAATGGACTACATTAAAATAAAATATCTAAAACAGTCCAAATCTCAGCACAAGACATTAATAACATCCAAAAATAAAGCAATCGCTCAATCAGTACTTCATAACGATCATGCTTGCTCGATATCCAGATTCTGCAGTGGAACATATCCCTCATCACCCGTCTGACCTCTTCGTCCCAAGATTTCTCTCACCCAGCCCACAACACCTTGGCCTCTCATCCAGCGCAGACCACCATTGTGTTCAGCTTCCGCCTCGTCCATCCATCGTGGTCGCTTCCAGAACTTGAGAAGGAGACTGCTGACCACGACGCTGACACTGCTGCACGCCATGGCAAAACCGGCCATCATGGGGTGCATGTGCAGGCCAAAGGGCAAAAAGAAGCCCATGGCGACTGGCAGACCGACGATGTTGTATACACAAGCCCACGCAAGGTTCAGCTTGATGCGACGGAAAATAGTTCGCGTCAGGTTCAGGGCTGCGGGGATGCTCATCAGATCCGTAGGCCGCATGAGCACCACATCTGCTGCTTCCATGGCTACATCTGTCCCGCTTGACATGGCAATGCCCACGTCGGCTGTCACCAGCGCGGGCGAGTCATTGATTCCATCGCCTACCATGGCGACAACCTCGCCCTGCGATTGGATTTGCTTTATGATGGATTGCTTCTGGTCTGGAGTGACACTAGCATATACATTTTCCGGGGAAATTCCGACCGCGGCAGCCACGGTCAGCGCCGTCGATCGCTGATCACCCGTGACAATGGCCGTCTTGATGCCCATTCGGTGCAGAACGGTCATGGCGCTCGCCGCTCCTTCTTTGATGATGTCGGCCAGGCAAATGTTTCCAATGTACTGGCCATCCACGGCGACAAAGATATTGGTGGTTCCTCCAGAAGATGAAGAGTTGGATAGGCTCTTCTTGCTTGGCTGAATGTTGAGCTCTTCTGACGCTTCGATTACTTCATCCGGGACATTGATACTGTTAGCTTGCAAGAACTTGAAGTTGCCAGCCAGTACTCTGTACTGAATTCTCTCGGTCGATGAGGCTGGTTCGACAAGGGCATTGACGCCACGACCAACGGTGATGTTGAATTCGCCAATACTACCAGAGATGGTCCCCTCGGGCCCGATACCCAACTCATCCTTAGCAGCTCCTAGGATCGCCTTACCAATTGGATGCTCGCTACCCATCTCGGCAAGACCAATTATCGTCCACCACAGACGCCTTCTTCCATCATCGTCTCTCCAAGAGGGTACGAGCGTCGTTTTGGCGACACTCATTTTACCGTAAGTAATGGTGCCAGTTTTATCCAAAACAACTTGAGTCACCTTCGTAGTCCTCTGCAGAGCACCGCCACCCTTGATCAAAATGCCATTCTCGGCACCGACACCGGTTCCGACCATGACGGCAGTTGGTGTGGCGAGTCCTAGGGCGCATGGACAGGCAAACACAATGACCGAGATGCAAAGCTTCACGCACACCATGGTCTTGCCGCCACTTGCATCCTGAAGAAAAATTCTTGGTGGATCGGGCAAAACGTTGCTCATAATTATCCAAAAAAGGAAGGTGGTGATTCCGAGAACAAGGATAGTGGGAACGAAATAGCCAGCCAGAGTGTCTGCGAGCTGCTGAATGGGTGCCCTCGTGGTTTGCGCATCCTGGACAAGCTTGACGATCTGGCTGAGTTGTGTGTCGCGACCGGCGCGAGTAACCCGGAAGTCGACTCGGCCATTGCCATTGACCGTCCCCCCAATGACATTGTCTCCTAGTCTTTTTGGAACTGGCATCGCCTCTCCAGTCACCATGCTCTCGTCGACATAAGTATCGCCGCGAACGAGAATACCATCGGCTGGGATCTTATCACCTGGCCGGATGAGGACAACATCGCCAACCTGAAGAAGCTCTGTTGGTATCGCCTTCTCTTCATAGGTAGATGAGCTTCCAGCGTCTGATGAAGTCTGAGGACATCGGGATTTCTTCGTCTCATCGACGCCAGACGTTGCCCAGGCCTCAGCGGCCTTTTCCACCGCAATCGGATCTACATAGATGGTTGCCATCGAAGGGGCCAGAGACATGAGACGAGACAACGCTTTGGACGTTTGGCCTTTGGCTCGGTTTTCCAAAAACCGCCCGAAAGAAATAAAGGTGATTAACATGGTGCTGGTATCGAAAATTGTGCTGGGTCTGGTGTGAGGCGGAAATAGTAACGACACCGTCATGGCAAAAAGACTGAAAAAGAAGGCACACGACGTGCCCAGAATAACCAGTACATCCATGGTAGGTGATCCGTGCTTGATCGACTTGTACGCGGACACGTAGAATCGTCGTCCGATGCCAAACTGGACGGGTATTGTGAGCATGAGACAGATGACATCTCCAAGATAGATGCCGGGTACAAGCATAAAACGGCCGAAATCCAATGCCGGTGAGCACATAGGCAGAATCATGCCGATGATAAAAACGGGTATTGCAAAGGTCAGGGATGTTCGGAACGCAGATCGCCATTCGGTGATCTCCCGTGTCTTGGCCAGCGATTCGAGTTGTGCATTATTGTCCTGATTATCTGCAACAAGCGCGTCGAGGCCTTCCTCTGCGATGGCTTCCACTATTGCTCTCAAGCCGATGATGCTCGACTGGTGGGTTACGGTAAGTCGTTCTGTGGCGATGCTCATTGAGGCAGACCTGACACCTGCTAAGGTTTCCAGCTTGGCTTCGAGAGCTTTTGCGGTGCTGGCGTCCGGGCTCCCGTATATCTTGAATTGCGAGGTGGATATGGAAGGGCAAACTTCACCCGTCTCATGGTTTGTGGAGATAATACTGGCATCAAATCCTCGATCTTCTATCGTCTCGGCAATTTGTGCGGCCGAGATTTTGGTCACGTCGTGCGTGATGACGGCCCGTTCTGCAAGGAGACTTATGTTGAATCTAAGGATGCCGTCAACGCCTTTGAAACCGCCTTCAACGGCTGATGTGCATGCGCCACACGTCATGCCCTCAATGGCGACCGTTGTAGTCGCAACGTCGCTGTCTCCACCCCGAGCCCTCTCATCAAGAGTATGTGACGATAATTTGACCGTGTTAATGATCTCTGCACCAAACCCTCTGTCTTCAATGATCTCGGCAACCTGCTCTGGCGTAACTATTGTTGGGTCGTGTTCGATGACCGCTCGCTCAGAAAGCAAGGATATGCTGAAACTCTGAACTCCAGCAACATCTTTGAAGCCATTTTCAACGGCTGATGTGCACGCGCCGCAAGTCATGCCCTCGACAGCGATGGTAGTCGTCACGATATCGTTGCTCTTTGCGCCTTCATGATTTTCGGCGAACCGGCTTACAACGGAACTCGGGAGATCGGTCGACAATACTTGGGCGTCGAATCCTCGATCTTCGATAATCTCTCGGACTTGGTCGGCTGAAATGACTTGCGGATCGTGCATGACAACAGCTCGCTCCATTATGAGACTGACAGAGACGCTACCCACCCCAGCTACACCTTTGAAGCCCGCTTCGACGGCCGACGTGCATGCTCCGCAACTATTCGAGGGAAGAAGCAAAGACGAATTAGCTTTCTACGTTCAAACAATTATCATGTCAAGACACAAAGACACAGTGCGCAGTCTCAAGGGGCGGTTTGCTCGGCAGTATCAGGAGATAGACAGGAAGTCGCAAGACTTTCAATCAAATCTATTACTCACGTCATACCCTCTACACAGAGGGTAGTCGTAGCCATGTGCGGACTCGTCGGCGCACCCAGCGTCGCTCTTCCTGTGCCGATATCTCGCGAAGCGATGGCAGTATGCGAAGAGGCCATGACGGGCAAATAACCCAGATGTTGAACCCTGTGACGCTCGCAATCGTTGTAAGCCCGGTTGAACTGCTGGCGCGAACTGCCGGCCGGTGACGAGGGTATGCGGCTTTTTCCCTTGCACGTCTCTCCACAAAAACGGGGGTCTTTCAACTTTGCACTTGATGAGCGTCGTCTCGGGTCAAAGGGTCTCCGCAACCATGCCTGGATGGTGCTCGGTTTGGTGTTTGGGTGGGTATGTATGACTGTGGTCGAGAAGAGAAACTACCTATCTCGACGGTGCTGTGGTTACTGCAGCTGTCCAGCAGCTCGGCGGCGCAAGATTGCAGTGGGATGATAGAGGAGCACCAGAAGAGGCGCAACGCAACGGATCTCGAAAGCGCCAGGCTCTCGTGTGGCAAGGTCGAAGGCACGCACGATGATCCAGAGCGGCTAGAAAAGGACCATACAAGGTGACAGAAAAAGTTGAGGCGAAGAGGGGAGAAGCAAAGAAATAGAAGCAGCAGTAGGTAATCAACGTTAATTGCGTGGGTTCCTCTCTCATCGTCTCGCCCGGCTTGCCGACGCTACGACGCCACCAGAAACTTAAGGCGCAACGGCGGTGCTTACCGAGCCGTCGCAGGTGGGGCGCCACCTTACAGTTAATGCACCATGCAAGGCAAAAAGTTGGTTTGCGGGCGCTCCGGCATGGTTCGATAAATAATTATGTATAGCTCATTTGAATCTGACTTCTGTTGTTGGAAACCGTGCGTCAAGTCTTCTTACGGAGTGCTCTGGATTTCATTTCCCCTTCGTCGTTTGTCGTCTGTCGTTTGTCTTTCGTCTTCGTCTTTCGTCTTTCGTCTTTCGTCTTTCATCTTTCATCTTTCATCTTTCAATCTCCCTTCTCACGACGCAGCGCGCAAGATAGGATCACCTCGTCTGTCCTGAGCAGTGAGCACTGCAGTTCGTCAGGTTGTCTCGACAATGTCCAAAGACATGCGCAATTAGTTAAGTCGAGAACAGTGGAGCCTACACGTAGCGGTCCCGAGTGCCAAGTTCCAAGTTCCGACTTCCGACTTCCAAGGCAGCAGGAACGAAGGCTGTCGCAATGTGTGATGACAATGTGTGGTGACACTTGGTGCAGCTTGCATGTGGGGCCATGAGCCCGGCAACGTTCATGCTTTGATAAGCTTACATATTAACGCGGCACCTCTCTAGCCACCGACCGGTATTGACAGGAATACGATGCATATTGTGAATGACAGACAACCCTTTTCGTCTCCAACGAGCCTCACTCCCCATCCGATAACAACATATTGAGTCTCAAGTCAATTCTTCGACGCATTTGTTGCATTTACCGCAGTTGTCGCTCCCGCTCTCGCGTCGCGAGCTCCACCAAAAAGCTGGATCACCACTCCGTCACAAACAACCTCGTTCATCTTTGAAAGCAAATTACATACCACATGACAAGGGCCTCAGGCCCCTGGCCAGCAGCGTCCGGTAAATAGGTATCTCAGCATGGAGCAGGTAAAGGCTCTAGATGCTCTCGAGGTTCGTGTCTCAAAATTCGAAGGCCTTCTTGTGGCCCCCCAGATCCCCCACCCTCCACGCAACCCCATCCCCTTGCCGTGGCATCTTTAACCTCATGCCATCATCCCAGCGACAAAGTCTCAAACGCCAAATGCTCTAGCTAATGCCATTTTACTCTCCAAGTACTACAGCCAATCCTGGCTCTCTCCAAATCTGCTGTGCATCCACGAGCTGCTGCCGACCTCATCACACAAGCCACTTCCGCACCTAACACCTATGTCTTCGCCGAACTCCTCGAGCAGCCGAATATCCAGGCACTCGCCACCAGCGAGGAGTTTGCCTCGCATCTGAATCTGCTCCGGATATTCACATATGGGACCTACAGCAGCTACCGAGGCGTTGCAGCCAACCTTCCTTCCCTGAACGAATCACAAGTTCTCAAGCTGCGACAGCTCTCCATACTCAGTCTTGCCCGAGACCGTCGCAATCTACATTACGATGTTCTACAGCAAGAGCTAGGGCTCTCCTCGGCCCGAGAGGTAGAAGAGCTCGTCATCACTGCCATATACGCCGGCCTGGTGAAGGCCACCCTCGACCCAGATAGAAAGACCGTCCAGGTCACCAGCTTAGCCCCCCTCCGTGACCTGGAGCCTGGATGCATTCCATCCATGATTTTCGCTCTGGAGAACTGGTCCGACAAATGCACATCTACGCTGGGAGACCTCGAAGTCGAGATTCAACGCATACGCGATGCGGCCCTGAAAAGAGAGACCGAAAAAAGGACCGCAGAGATGAAGATCCAGGCTCTAGTGGTCGACGAGCAAGACAAGACGAGAAAGGATGTCTTGATGAAGGAGAGCATGGCCCGGAAAGGACGACACAACAAGCGCTGCGTAGGAGGTGCAGCAAATCCCGCGCATGACGAGGCTATGGATTTGGATGAGGCCCCTGCGGCGGAAGAGCAGACGAAGCGTTCGAGCAAGCGCAAGATGTAAATCGAGTGTTTTATACATCAATGTCTCTTACACAAAATAGAGGTCTCATCATCGGCGAATCATGAATGGGTCTCATTATGACAGGCAGTGATGTAAGGGGCGAGACGGGATATGAATGGTCTACCTGCGTCGTGACAGATCCATGGGCTGCATGTAATATGAATTAAATTGAGTCACGCAAGGTCAATTGAGGAAAAGGTTATTATGGCTTGTAGCAAAATAAAACTACTTGTCTATCTGGAAAATATCGTTTGTTTCTCCTTGAGCATGATCCCATTGTTTGGTTCTGTCTGTCCTGACTCAGCCCGCTCCACGGCCGAACAATAAAAGGCAAAAAATAGCCCTATGCTACAAAGAAGCAAGATGATAAAACATTCATGAAAAAAAAAAAGGTAACAAGTACAAAAGTAAGAAGGGAATTAAGATCAGCTTGGCATGCTTTGCGGTCTTCATAAGAGGGATTAAAACACTAAAAGGAGGATACTACTGGCTGTGTGAAGTATGAGCCCCAAGAAAGAAAAGACACGATTTAAGAGGAAAGTAAGCATCTGAAAAGGAAAAACAGTAACCCATGACGCCGAGAACCCTAATCGCTGCTAAAGTACAGTTACAAAGCTTTGAAATATGAAAGGACCAAAAAGTGGGAGGCATCGCCCACGTTTTCGCGTAAGTTGGGTGGTACTAGTCGTCAGTGGTCATGTAAGGTTCTTTGGAGACTCGTGGACTCGCAAAAGACAACCTTAGATCGTGGCAATACAAGGAAACGGCATCAGGCTGTACCATCTACAGCCTCTTGCCAGGGACCAAGATGAACAGGACGCACAGAGCGGCGTCAACGAGGAGAGTAATGGCAAGAACCATGAGGGCTCTTTTGGCGAGAAGTTGACGGACGTACGGCTCTCGAATCTGGGAGTAATTAAAGGGTGTGTATTCGCTGAAACCAACAAGAGCCATGATCGGGTCTAGGGAATACTGGTACGACGAAAGAAAGTAGACCCCAACGGTAAAAGGAAGAATGAGCTATACAACGCCGTCAGCCAGCATATTCGGGAGAGGGCTACGAGTAGTAATTTGCATATTTTAGCTGGGTGGCTGGAAATCTTACTTACCCAACATCTGGTCAGGCGATCCTTATCGAGAAAAATGAGAACAAATGCAGCCCAGAAGGCGCCGAACATGGAGACGAGTCCAATGATTAGACGCATTACCAGCGTTGGGGGAATGAGGTTGCCCAATGCTTTCATTCGCAAAAACCCAGGAAACGCGTCACGTTCCATGGCCTGGAAAACGTAGTCTTTGGCAACATCAAACACCTCCGGATCGTCACGTCCATAGTCCTCAATGGCAGTGGTCACGTCTATCGTAATAGATCCAGGAAGCGTAATCTCCCTCTCGGCACCAGGCAACAGAAACGTGTACAGGATCTTCTCGGCGGATCCTCTGATGTCTTGGCGGGAAACCGTATGCGATGGTGAGCTTGAGTTGGTCGCGTCGCGAGGCATGCCGCTAAATTGAGGACTGGGGCGAGCTATCCCCGACCCGCCGTGAGGAGAGTCGTAAGTCTGATCCTCACGAAGAAATGCTGACATTTGCGCGTCCTGATCGCGCTCCTTTTCCGTTGCGTACATCAATAACCCTGTTGACCGTGGATCGAGGTCGCCAATATTTTCAAGAATCTGTGACGATCTTTTGGAGTTTGTCTTTTCCATATCGGGTGTTGCTACGAGAACAGATCGTCGCAATTCGCGTACGTAGTGCCGACATAGTGACATGTGTTGAGCAACATCCAGCCTAGGGTCGAAACCGAGCAAGATTAGTCTTCATATGTTTTGGTTGCCGTTTCGGGCCAAATCATGCAGTTCCTAGAGAATTGTGAAGAAACAAGACGATAAGGGGAATGTTGCTGAAATTTTCTGCTCACCAAAAATCCAGATAATCAACCGATCTTTGCTGGTCCCGCATGTAGATATAAAAAGAGAAGAGATCCACGGGGGGGAGCGTTCGTCGGCTCAGAACTTCAAATAACGTCGGCAGCCGAGTTCTCGTCGAGTCCGGTTGAGATGAGAGGGAACGTGAGGCCGAAGGCGATGGCGATGGCGAAGGCGAAGGCGTCGCCGCCGCGCGATATCGATCAGCCATCTTATCGTGATTGGGCGCAACAATCCTTCCAGTAAAGCGACCGATTGGAAGATGTCGAGGGAAAGACGAGGCGTAAGCAAAACAAAATCAATTCGACGACTGGGCGGGGAGAATCGATCTCTGGTGTGGTGGTAGCTTTATATCTGCGCCACGTTGCACGACGGCAAGATGCACCTTGCTAAAACGCTTCCCTGGTACCAAAAGTCTGTGGAACGATAGGATACGATAGGCGAGAGAAGGACTTCGCGGGGTGGTTTGAGCTGAAATTAATGAGGGGGCGGTGCGCAGAAGGTCGTATGCCGTGAAGTTTCTTCGTCGTCGACTTGCGGGAAAAGAGGAAGTGGTCGGGATTGACAGGTGGTTGCAACTTGCCGATGCTCCCAGGATTTCGATTTGGAGTTGACGGACGGGCCTCGTAAACACCCACTTTTGGCCAACTGACTGAGGTGGCCGAGCACCGTCACAACTAATCAATGATTCGCTGCTCGTCAAATGAGACTCCGCCCAGGTGGCTTCGTTCCGAGTCGCGTTGCAAGTTTACAGACTGCACGTGACAGAGTCGGCCTCTCCACCAAAATCCTGCTTGATTGGCTCGCTACCCCCCACTACTCACCATTCGAGCCGGCCTGCCCTACGCACAAAGAATTTGTGGAATTTGGCTCTCCGAATCTACATCCCTTCTCCTACGTGACACGCCGCCAAATCTCACGAGACGATTCGCAGGTACGAGACCGATTGTTCCCAAAGAGCCATTCTTTTCCTCTTCTCCCTGCGCCAAAAACACCTCGCAGCAGCCGATCTTCGTCTTTTGCTCTCGGCTCTCCGTGCTAGCAATTGGCTGCCTCTCTGTTACGATCGCTCGTCCTCTCCCCACCGTCACGAATCGCAACGGTGTTTTCGCGACACTTGGCATTAAATTTACAACGAAATTCTAACCCGTTCAACTCATTCAGAAATGTCGTCCGCCAAGAAGCCCTCCGGCAAGCCCCAGCGCTCCGCCATTGCGGACGTTGTCGCCCGCGAATACACCATCCACCTCCACAAGAGAGTACGTCTGATCGTTCATCATGGCTATCCGATTATACCAAATCGATTATTGGTCTCGAAATGATATGCCGAGAAACGAAGCTGGGAACATTGGGCTAACGGGTTGAAAAGTTACATGGTGTCACCTTCAAGAAGAGGGCTCCTCGTGCCATCAAGGAGATCAAGGCTTTCGCCACCCAGGCTATGGTACGAGACATCCATTTTCCAAGCAGCATCCGTTCCGAACTGGCGTCACTGGAGTTGCCATCCAACTTCTTCGCCAAATATCTTGAGCGATTTCACACATCGGCCCGCTTAGTCTGGACCCCACATGCTGACCAAGGCTCATATTGCAGGGTACCAGCGACGTCCGTCTCGACCCCCAGTTGAACAAGAAGGTCTGGGAGCAAGGTATCAAGGGATGCCCCTTCCGACTGCGTGTCCGAATCTCCCGACGACGAAACGACGAGGAGGATGCCAAGGAGAAGCTGTACAGCTATGTTCAGGCCGTGAACGTAAAGGACCCCAAGGGTCTTCACACTCTCGTTGTGGAGGAGTAAGAAGGCGTTTTTAGCAAAGGGAAAATCGGGAAGTTGGGATGAGTCTTTTTTAAAAGGAAAAATATAACAGAATCACATGAATTGTGATGAAACCTTTTTTTTTCTGCATCTACCTGAGGTAGGATACGGAGTCTTACGGTTCTGGTGGTTAAGTTCTCAATGTGATTATGAATTCAAGTCGCATTACTTGGTCATGGATGAAGCCGGTGAAATAAACTACGGAATGCACTACCTGAGCCGAAATTGTCGATGTACAGAAAGCAAAATGCGTTCTTCATTACCGGACCCGGGGTGTTCCGATATGCGCTGCGCCTGTAGCTGACGAAGACTGGCTGGAACTGTTGAGACACAATGAAACAATGGCTGCTGCTGATACAATTACTTCGGCCGTGAAAGAAGAGAGTGAAGCATAGGCAACCTCGTTCTTCCATATTCAAAACTCGGAATGCTTGGCTCAACCTATTTGCGCTTAATACTGCTCCACAGGCCGCCATAATAAAAACACAAAAAAGCAAAAAGCAAAGCCAAATGCTGACCCAACACCGACGTCCATTACCAGGACGTGCCCCCGAAAGACTCCAGACTTGACCAAATGCCGCATAAGCTACTTTCCAATCCACAAATGCGGAAACGAGGGAACAGCAAACATGAAACTGCGCCCATGTCCTACTCCTCCTCGATATCTCTGTGCCTTCCCAGCACCTTCTTCTTGAACTCCTCCGCGTTACTGTCCCACAGTTCAGCAGCTTCGCCATTCAGCGGGGAGGAGCTAGTAGCCATTCTCGATTAGCAAGAGTCAGATAAATATGTGCATGTCGTGTACATTTCTCCTCGTAGCACTGGGTCAATGGATTGTGGTAGTGACGTACTTGTTGGGCTCGCCCAAGAGACTTTGCAGACTCAGAAGAACAGTCTGAATATTGTACGCTGCTGTCCACTTGTCCTTAAGAATATCGAGGCAGATTCGGCCCGAAAAATCCACGTTGGGGTGATAGATGGGTGTCTTGAATAAGACGGTGGGTGGCGCATATGGATAATTGGCAGGGAAAGCAAAGCTGAGCTTGAAGGTTAAGCCGGCATAGGGGGTGTCGTCAGGACCCTCGATGGTGGCAGTCCATGACAACAGGTTACCGTCGGCAGAGGGGAAAGCAGATACACCAGGAGCAGGCGAGGTCATGAGCTGCATCAGCTCCGTTTGTAATCTATAGTAAGAGAGTCGCAACTGTAAGTGATATGTTTCATACGTGAAGAGCCTGAAGTCGGCCGAGGAGAACAGCGAACTCTCGGTCTCGAAGTATTCCGTGATGTTCGGTCGCGCTAGGATTCTCCGCTGATGTTTGTCGCGCCACAATCTTGCTGCTACGTACCTCTTTGTAACACTCTGGACATCTGGTCCCTTCCGCAAAGCATTGAGCTTGGAAGTTGGTGCACTACCAGGAGCTGAGTTCTGAGAGTCTTCCATTGAGTAGTCCATTCTCGCGTAGACAAGGTGGCCCAGGTCAAATAGTGTCGTGTTTTGAACCTGAACGGCGAGATGTCTTGTCTGGCGGGAGTAGTTTACAGAACGCCGGATGGGTAGCAATGACGTGGCCTCGTGAGGAGTCTCTCACTGGATCCCAAAAAGACGAGAAAGCTGTGTAGGGGGGGGCGGCGCGGAATAGGGTGCGGAAAAGGATGCTTGCGAGATGGCGAAGGAAAGAAAAAGGCCGGCCCCCGATATCAGTCGACGGAGACTACCTAGTTAGTAGTGACGTCGAAGCGCTACTCCACGAACAAGAATGCACCGATAGCAAAAGAACTCGGGACGGGCAGGGTTTGAGCAGGTCGTCAAGGCTTGTCCTCTGTTACAGCATTCAGTCGTGCGTTGGATGCAATGTGAAGATTTTGACGAGACTCCAAAAAAAAAACCCTGGAAGGTTAGGTTCCTGTGGAAATGTTTGTTTTGATGGCCCCGGGCCCAGCACAACGAAGGGGTCGCCAGAAGCGCCCCCCCCCCGGCCGGCCCTGTGTAGCCTGGTCTGTTTGCCGCAGCAACCGAATGCGCCGGCCAATGCCAGGAATCAGCAGGGGCCCGGGCCATCAACGCCCCGGCCAGTGAGCCAGTGGGCCACTGACCACTGGAAAGAAGGAACCCGACGGCAGCCAGCAGCGCACCAAATTTGCAGCTTTACGCGGGCACACGAGATCGACGCGATCGACGCGCCCAACCGCATCATTCAATTTTTGTACGCGGATGGTGATGCATCGCCGAAACCTCGCCGCGGCGACGCTGCAGTCGTCCAGCTATTCGGACAGTGCTTATTGGTCATTGAGCACAGAACCGTCCAAGATAGATCATCTGTATGCTAAGCCTTGCAGTTCATCTAAAGTTTGGTTTGCGAAGGACAAACCTTCGTCTGCGTAGAAAACACAACTTATACTCTTATTGTTGAATCACTCGTGTGTGCTGTTGAATCCTGCAGATTTAGGATGCAAGTGGCATGTAACAGTTGCTTTGGCGTCGCATCGAGGCCCCTAGCGGGGCATGACGTGTTGTTATTGTCCTTATTCCTGTCTCAGCACTACTTTCGCAGAACACCCTAGACTTTGAACGAAACAATAAAAAAGAATCGAAACTCCAGCGTCTTGTACGCGCGGTCAGATGAAGTTGCCATCCTGCAACGTTGCACAATGGTAAGATTCCCGTACTCGTTTCCCACGACGTCTTCCGTTATGCCTCTGACGGGTTCATCGAATTGATCTTGCTGACGCCAGAAATGTGCAGTCTCAACTAGACCCTCTCCCCAAGGAATTGCCCTTTCGCATAATATCCAAGACGGTTGGCCGAGGAGCCTATGCTTCGTGAGTTAATGTTTTGCCCCATGTTTCTTGTTCTCAAACAGTTGTCTTCCTGCCCTCGCCCCTTTGACATGATGCGCAAAAGTCTTACATACGTCGCCAATCACTGTTGCTCTTTTCTATCAAAAATGTAGCATCAAGAAGGCCATACCCCTAGACAGTAGCGAACCGGTATTCGCCGTCAAGTTTATTCACAAAGGCTATGCCGTCAAGCATGGCCGCATATCAGCCAAGCAGATCGCCATGGAGGTGTCTTTACACTCCCACGTGGGCCAACATCCCAACATCATCGAATGGTTCGCCTCGGGAGAGGACTCCATATGGCGCTGGATCGCCATGGAGTTTGCGCAAGGTGGAGATCTGTTCGACAAGATCGAGGCCGACGTCGGGGTTCGGGAAGACATTGCGCAGCTCTACTTTGTCCAGCTCATCAGCGGGGTGAGCTTCATGCACTCCAAAGGCGTGGCCCACCGAGACTTGAAACCGGAAAACATCCTGCTCTCTTCGGACGGGAACCTGAAGCTGGCCGACTTTGGCATGGCTACCATGTTTGAGTACAAGGGCCAGAGAAAGACGAGCTCTACGTTGTGTGGAAGCCCGCCGTACATTGCTCCCGAGATTCTCGCCTGCAGCGGGGCAGATCGGAAAAGTAGACGTGCTGGCTTTCCGGCCAAGTACGCTGCTGACCTTGTCGACATATGGTCCTGCGGTGTGATTTTATTTGTCCTTCTCGTCGGAAATACGCCGTGGGATGAGCCTTCGTCGAGCAGTTGGGAGTATGGCGAGTACGTCAAGACATCCGGTCACAGCACGGATGCTTTGTGGAAGCGAGTGCCACCAGAGGCATTATCACTCCTGCGCGGGATGATGTCGGTAGAACCCCAGGAGAGATTCAGTTTCCCGAAAATACGGCAGCACCCCTGGTATACGCGTCACAATCCTCTCTTCACGTCTGATGGAAAAATCGCGGATCCTATCAATCTGGCTACGCAAATGCTAGAAAGTCTGCGCGTCGACTTCAGCCACCTGCCGTCCGCATCACAAAGGCTATTTCCGTCCAGCGTCGAAGACATGGATATTGATACAGGGCTCAATGCCGGGAAATTCTCCTCCACACAGCCAGACGTGCCCATAGTTGATAGTGATTGGGATTGGGAACGTCCGGTGCTTCGCTCAATGGCCGCCCCGGCCTCCTCACTACCCCATCGTACCGCAGGCACACGCCGTCTGCTCCCAGAAACACTGGCCGACGAACCATCCATGTCACAATTCTCGCCAACACCAGGTCCATCCATGACACTCACCCAGCACGCCCGCCGATTTCGCGATATCTGCCCCGCCGAATCACTGACCCGCTTCTTCTCCCCCGTTCCCCCAACTCATCTGACTCAACTACTCAGCGATGCCCTACACCACTTGAACGTCCCAGTGGCGCCAGTAACTCCCAATTTGCATGGAAGCCCCATTGCCACCATCAGGGTCAAGGCTGTGGACGGAAGACAACAGAGCTTGCATGGAGAGATCCAAGTATACAAGCAGATGCTGCCGGACGAAACTGAGCTCCTCGATGTTCGCTTCATCAAGATCAAGGGAGATCCGCTGGAGTGGCGGCGGTTTTTCAAGAAGATTGTGGTTCTTTGCAAAGATGGCGTGTATGTACCAGAGACGTAGAGGATATCTTCTCTATCGCGCTCGTGTGCTCGAAATGATGTTGAAACCCAGCCAGGGTAGGAAGGGCCGAAGAAGATTTCCACGCCAGCACGTACAACAGATAATGACATAGCTTGATGACTTAAGAATATACTCAGCAATGGAAGTTTCTTTCTCTTTCTTTTTCCACGTTTAAACAGCGTCTTTCCTTTTTTACCTTTCACTGTAGGCGAGAAGAAAACTAACACAACTGTGCCATCTCTTTGAAACGCATCATTCTACTGGTAGTGTGCCCTCGTTGGGCTGATCAGCCCATTCAAATGCTGCAAGCTCGTCAGCGACAAATGTCATCAACAGCCAGTCTGAAGTCCACCTACTTTGTCGGCACATGGGGCATTGCCCACGAGCAGCTTCCTGCTTGATCCATTCCATGATGCAATGCTACAGACGCACAGCGGTTAGCAAAAGATCCGCAGCTCCGTGCCCACGCATATGCGGCGACATGATGGGTGAGCTCACCATATGGAAGTTGTGGCCACATTTCCCCGACACTAAAGATGAGGGTTCGGGTTAGAAAGCGTGATAGAAGTGGCCAGGACGACCAAGTCCAAGAGAGATTGGGGAGATCAAATCTTGACTGACATAGACTACAGTCGTCGCCGGGATACTTGCACGTCGGACATGTCCCGTCGAAATGGACCTGACAGATGCCACAAACGTCGTCTTCTGGAATGTCCCAGCGCCAGGTGGCCACGGTATTCCACTCTTTTATGGTGACTTTCATATTGGTTTACATTGACTCCATGATAAGGCGGTGCTTGTGCTGATACTGAGTGAGAAAGCGGGCGGTTCGAATACAGACTTGCTGTTGTTCTTGTGTCGCGTGCAATTGACATGTGGGGTTGAAACTTGGAGGTGGGGCCCCAGCTCCCTGCAGGCTGCAAGTTGCAACCCAGCAAGCTTACAAGAGTTCTTTGGAACTATGTACAGACACCACACCTCACCGTCTCGTCTTTGAAGACTCTACAGAGTATCCGTAGTTACTTACTTAATACGGAGTACGCTGTCGTCATAATCCTTCCGTTAATCGTACCCCGCATCGCTGCGCTCGCCGCGAACACTCCCATCGTCTCGTCTCGTCTCGTCTCGTCCTCGCGCTGTCCAGCTTTACGCGAGATTATTTACTGTGCAAAGACGCACTTTAACGTCTCTCAAACACCATTATCTTCACTCAAGTTCTGGCAGAGAACGGTGTGGCCCCGATTCGGAGACTGCAAGGCTTCCGGCATCTCGCGCTTCTCTCGCCCGTCGAGAGACTGAGAGATCTGTCATGGCCTCTGTCGCATTTTCTTGCAGCTCCCGCATCGGTCTCTCCTCCTGGAAGGCCAGAGGAATTCTCTACAACATGCCGTCCACCAGAAACCTGTCAAGCTACCTCGTCACCCCCAAGGAGCTTCATGAAGCCCTGAAAAAGAACCCCCCTTCGCATATCAGTACGAGCCCACGAGTGATACCCATTTGCGCCTCGTGGTTTTTGCCCAACGATGGAAGAACAGGCATCGAAGTCTTCAGACAGCAGCGCATCCCAAAAGCTCGCTTCTTTGACCTGGATAAGGTCATCGACAAACACAGCCCTTATCCACATATGCTGCCTGATTCCAAGGGATTTGCAGCTGCGTTGAGTGAACTGGGAATTCGCAAGGAGGATACAGTAGTCGTTTATGACACCAAAGAGCTCGGTATTTTCAGTGCTCCTCGCGTTGGCTGGACCTTCAAGATTTTTGGACACGCCAATGTTCACATCCTGAACAATTTCAAGTTATGGGTGGAAGAAGGGTTACCTACCGAGTCGGGTGAGCTCTACGGTGTGGAATGCTATCCATATCCCATTCCAAAGCTCGACGAGGGCAAAGTAGCCAGTTTTGAAGATGTCCAAGAGGCTGCCACGGATTCCAACAAGGAAGGAGCCGAAGGAGTGCAGATCCTTGACGCTCGTCCCAACGGCAGGTTCCAAGGTGTAAATCCCGAACCGCGCGAGGGTCTATCATCGGGTCACATGCCTGGCTCTACCAGTATACCGTTCAGTGCCCTTCTGGATCAACAGACCAAGGCTTATCCATCAGCGGAAAAGCTGCGCAGCATATTTGAACAAAAGGGCGTGGATCCCAACAA
Source organism: Claviceps monticola (assembly GCA_018360055.1). Lineage (NCBI taxonomy): Eukaryota > Fungi > Ascomycota > Sordariomycetes > Hypocreales > Clavicipitaceae > Claviceps > Claviceps monticola. The sequence goes on from SRPP01000013.1 coordinate 48,412, forward strand.
ACCTATCATCTCCACGTGCGGCACTGGAGTTACTGCCTGTGTGATTGATGCGGCGTTGGAAGTTGCTGGGTACGGATCTCCCGAGTCACGCAAAGTCTATGACGGAAGCTGGACGTAAGTTATACACATCGTGTTATGGTCTTAATCCTTGGGATGCTTTCTTTACTAACTAGACTTGTGTGAATCTAGTGAATGGGCCCAGCGAGTCAAACCATCAGACCACTTGATTGTGAAAACGAACAAGTGATCCCAGATATGTGCATCTGACGGTGTAACATTTGCATTTTCACGAGAACAGGCAACGCAGTAGACGTATGTCAAACGCGCGAGGCATGTCTTCGCTACTGAACCTTGCCTGTTGAGTATCCTCCACTCACATGCCCCATCATTCTCTCTTCTCTCGAGCACTTCTACTAGTGTCTTCTCCCACTTATCGTGTGTTTCTTTCTTCCACTTGTGCGAGGTTTTGAGCATGCCAAATTCTGAAACTCAAGGTTGGCCATTGGCACATTGACACATTGACATATGCAAGTTTATTGATCCGGTGCGTTTGAAATGCGATATCTCGGCGCAAGCGTGCAGTGCGCGAGTTGATGAGTGACCAAATGAGTGAGTGAGTGAGTGAATGAGTGAATGAGTGAATGAGTGGATGAGTGAGTGAGTGAATGAGTGAGCCTGTGGGCCAGTGTGTGAGTCGCTGGCTTTCACTCATTTAGTACAAGTTTGCGCGTGAGACTTCAAATCATGTGTCTCTTAGCCGAGTTGTACTAGCTACATAGTGGCAATAAAATGCATGCTCAACATGCATCAATTTATGAACATAGTCGCGATGGTATTCAGCGGAAGCATCTGGTGCTCACTCTCACCGCTCACTCACTCACGAGTCACTTCAAACTTGTCAAATTAGGTACGTACCTACCTATCTAAGTGAGCGGGCGCCGGTTCATGGGACAGGTTGGACCCGCTTTTTCGAAGGTTGCCTCTCCGGCGGCCGGCCAGGGCATAACGAGTTATTGGCCACAAACGGCTCATTAGGGCTCGCCTAACCCAAGCACACCCAGAAAGCCAAAACGCACCCAATTGGTCGGACTGTCATTCCACCCCGCCCAGGAGCGCAAAAAGTCAGCCAGCCAGTTGCATCCCGCTCTGCCGACACACAATTCCTCCAGAGAAACAACCGACACACCGCCGTCGCCGAAATCAATCCCCCTCCCGACGACAACCGCAATAAACACATCGATCAACATGGCTGACCGTGGACGTGGCGGTGGTTTTGGATCCCGAGGAGGTGACCGTGGCCGTGGTCGTGGCCGTGGTCGTGGTCGCCGCGGCGGCAAGAGCGAGGAGAAGGAGTGGCAGCCCGTCACCAAGCTTGGCCGTCTGGTCAAGGCTGGCAAGATCAACAGCATGGAGGAGATTTACCTGCACTCATTGCCCATCAAGGAGTTCCAGATTGTCGACCAGTTCCTGCCTAAGCTGAAAGATGAGGTCATGAAGGTGCGAAGCGACATATACGCCCCCAATTTTTCTTTACAATCTATCTTCTTTTCTTGCTACGATTCGGGAAATGCATTGCGATCTGTGATGGCGGCATCACTTTCCCTTAACGCAATGGAGACGCTATGGAAGAGATGGGATAAAAACATTAGAGGCAGCAATTAGGAAAATCGAGGGCTCAAACGAAGGCGCAATGAGGCGCGCGTCACAGGCTTGGCCGAGAGGGGCAGCGAAGACATGGATTTACATTCGTACATCAGTTTGCAATCGATTAGAACAGCGTCGACTGACATGGTACTCCGAAATCTAGATCAAGCCCGTCCAGAAGCAGACTCGTGCCGGTCAGCGAACCCGATTCAAGGCCGTTGTTATCATCGGTGACTCCGAGGGCCACGTCGGTCTCGGTATCAAGACCTCCAAGGAAGTCGCCACTGCCATCCGCGCTGCCATCATCATCGCTAAGCTCAGCGTCATTCCCGTCCGACGAGGCTACTGGGGTACCAACCTGGGTGCTCCTCACTCCCTGCCCTCCAAGCAGAGCGGCAAGTGTGGTTCCGTCACTGTCAGAGTATGTTATCCCCAAATTTCCCCCTGAATTTTTAACAGATATGGTCGAGTCACGAGCAACTCCGAAGGAGACGAAGGAGAGACAGCTGTGCTTTCAATATAGTTGCCATATGATCTAACACGATTTCTTGCTCCTCAGCTCATCCCCGCCCCCCGAGGTACCGGCCTCGTCGCCTCCCCCGCTGTCAAGCGATTCCTCCAGCTCGCCGGTGTCGAGGACGCATACACCTCATCCGCCGGCTCCACCAAGACCCTCGAGAACACCCTCAAGGCCTGTTTTGTCGCCGTCAGCAACACCTACGGCTTCCTCACCCCCAACTTGTGGAAGGAGACCAAACTCATCCGAAGTCCCTTGGAGGAATTTGCGGATTCCCTGCGGGACAACAAGAAGTACTAAGGGGAGTGTGGGGCCTGTGGAGGTATTTATGAGGAGAGCTGGAAAATCGCGGTGCGCGGAGTCACGATCCATTGTGTTTCATTGCATGGTTGGCCGGCTAGGGATATCTTGACTACTACGGCCGCAAGATATAATGGTCACGGTCTAAATGATGAAATCTTTTCCTTTTCATCTCCTCCACGCTGGAGTGTTTGTTGTTGTTTGCTATCGAATACCATGTGAATGTTATTGCTAAAGTCTCTTGGCTGCGTATGGTTATCTATCCAAGCAGTTCTCCCACATCATGTATTATATGCTGTAACTGAACTAACTGAACTGTCGTTATTCAGGCTTTGGACTGGAGCTTCTTGTTTCCGAAGACTGAATTCATATCGAGAGTTTTAACGTAAACATGATGTCATTCGAGCTAGTCCATACTGAAGACCTTCGATCAACGTGTCTCCTTCGTGGCTTCGCGCGGGCCATACGGCATTTGGGCTCTCGACGATTGATGCACATTGCAGCTTCACACCACGCGCGTGAGTATGATCCTTGATCACGTCTTTAGAAGATGGACACGGGAACATCATCAAATATGCTTCAATCATATCGGGTTGGGGACATTTCTTACCCAAAAAGCCGTGGCCCGTGCCTAATCTGGCGCTACGATGATGCCAACAACGAAACCTCATTTGAACTTTTTGCAGGTTATGCAAAGCTTCATCGGGCCTGGCCACGGCTATTGAGGGATAGTTATCAAGTACAAAGGACCAAAAAAAAAGTGATGGTGGACTACCTCACGGCCCATCTACAGTCTGGCCATGGGATCATCGTTCCGGAGAATCGTTCGAGGACTAGTCTTGGAGTTGAGTATGCAGACCGTTGCCACAGGACAACTTAGCTTTCCAACGGACAATGGGGAACTATGTATCTTGAATTGGATGAGAAGGTTCAGCAACAACGTGCCACCGCCACTAATAAAGCTCACCAGAAGACATCGTAGCCACCAGGACGAGACAGGTTCCACGATTGCTTTCTCGACTCCACTCGTCGGACCTTTGTTGTTTCGATGTTGCATTGACGGATCTAGGATTCCTCATTGGCCGCGCCCTTCTAAGCGCCGGGAAGTGTTAGTGGCCGCAATGTCTCATTGTTGGGCCAGTCACAGGTGCGGCTGGGCCTGTTATTGGCAGTTTTCCCTCATTGCGAATAAGCTGAGCCGAGAGCTGAGGCAGAGAGAGGCTGGCCAACGACAAGAGATAGAGCCCAACGTGCATCATGGACATGCACAAGGTGCATTAGACATGCGTCATGACCTCTTCCAGCAGAGACTTGTCTGCGAACATGCGTTCATCATCAACATCCATCTTCTTCACTCGAGCCCATCTCCATGATGAATAGCTTCCACTTGTGTGCATGACGACCATCCCGCGCCCCGAACTCTAAGCGCACGCCGTTCACACATGTTCTGCCGCTGTCAGCCTCATACACTGGCTTGTCGCGAGTTGCAAGCTTTGATCACGTCCTTGGATCAACCTGGAATCTGTTACCCGGAAAGATCTTGAGTCCCCAACTGCCATCTTTTCTTGCAGGTTCATCACCTGTCTCGACACATCAATTCGTTGCCGCCGCCGGGTTGGGATTGTTCATTGCCCTCGTTGTGTTGCGTCGCAGGTCGACGTTCTCTACGAAAGCCGTCCGGCAAAAGGCAATACATCTAGCATTCCGTCATGGCGGGAAAATACGGATATCGCGAGTTGCTTCGCAAACAGTTCACTCCTCAGAAGCTCATCTTCCACATTCTATTCTGGGGACTCCATGTGGCCATCTTTGTGTACGGCTCGTGAGTAGAAATATATTCTTGCTTCTTTTTCTCGCAACTTTGCTCTGGCAATTCCTCGCCTGGAGGTGCAAGACAATTCGCTCGATTCTAACGGCAATTCTGATACAATACAGGTACAAACAAGCAACGAATGAGCGGCTGGCAGGACTCAACGCCCTCAAGTACTCAGTCTGGATCTCAAGAGGCGCCGGTATGGTTCTCACCGTCGATGGAACCTTGATTCTCCTGCCAGTGTGCCGCACAACGATGCGCTGGATTCGTCCCAAGCTTCGCTTCCTACCTCTGGACGAGAACCTCTGGTTTCATCGACAACTGGCGTACGCGCTGCTCATCTTTGTGGTAATTCACGTGGGCGCCCACTATATCAACTTTTATAGCATTGAGAAAACCCAAGTTCGGCCCGTCAGTGCTGTTCAAATTCATTACAACCAGGCCGGTGGGATTACAGGACATGTGATGCTTCTCTGCATGCTGCTCATGTACGCGACAGCACATTCGCGCATCCGTCAGCAGTCATTTGAAACATTCTGGTACACACACCACCTCTTCGTCCCATTTATGCTGGCTCTGTACACGCACACAGTGGGCTGCTTCGTCCGCGATTCTGTCCGCGCCTTCTCCCCCTTTGACGGAGAGAAATACTGGAAACACTGCATTGGTTATCTAGGCTGGCGCTGGGAGCTATGGGCCGGCGGTCTGTACTTGGTCGAGCGGCTGTATCGTGAGATTCGTGCTCGTCGCAAAACCCAAATCACCCGAGTTGTCCGTCACCCGTACGACGTCGTCGAAATCCAGTTCAGTAAGGCGTCCTTCCGCTACAAAGCTGGTCAGTGGCTGTTTCTCCAGATGCCTTCTATTTCCAAGTACCAATGGCACCCTTTCACCATCACATCCTGCCCTTATGACCCCTACATATCCATCCACGTGAGACAAGTCGGCGACTTCACCTGCGCTCTCGGCGACGCAACCGGCGCGGGTGGCGCACAAGCAAAGCTCTACGAAGACGTCGATCCCTATGGCATGTACGAAGTAGCACTCCAAAACGGCCAGCAAATGCCCGACCTCCGCATCGACGGCCCCTACGGCGCTCCCGCAGAAGACGTGTTCGAGAACGAGATCGCCGTCCTCATCGGCACCGGTATTGGCGTCACCCCCTGGGCTTCCATCCTCAAAAACATCTGGCACTTGCGCAACTCTCCCAACCCGCCCTCTCGCCTCCGCCGTGTCGAATTTATCTGGGTCTGCAAGGACACGGGCTCTTTTGAGTGGTTCCAGACCCTCCTATCCTCGCTGGAAGACCAGTCCAACGAAGCGGCTCACCTCCCGGGCGGTTCTGGCGTCGAGTTCCTCAAGATCCATACCTACCTCACCCAGAGTCTCGATATGGACACAACGCAAAACATTGTTCTCAATAGCGTAGGCGCAGACACAGACCCCCTCACTGAACTCAGGTCAAGGACGCAATTCGGTCGCCCTGATTTCAACAAAATCTTGACCGTGATGCGGAATGGTATCCTCGACAGAACCTATCTCAATGGGTTAGAGGGAAACCAGCGCACGACAGTCGGTGTGTACTTCTGTGGTCCTTCAGCAGCAGGTTCGTACTCCGTTTCTCATTCCCCCCTTGTGTTTAGAACGAGGTTTCTTCCTTGTTTCTCATTAAAGAACTAAGAAAAACCTGCTCGTGCGTCGTAATTACATACATCCATCCATCCATCCGAGACTAACATTCCACACAATCAATTTCAGGCCGCGTGATCAAGTCTGCCTGCAAGAAAGCCACTACGCGTGAAGTCAACTTCCGATTCTGGAAGGAACATTTCTAAGAAAGGACCGCCGTCAGTTAGGAGATGACCATGCAAGAAATGATGATGAATAATGACAAACAATGACGACGGGAAAATCAGGAGTCCAGTACAATTAAACTCACGGAACAATAAATGGGTAGTCTCTGCTTTAATTAGACAGAAACGGCGTAGAGGCTTCTGCGATCTATGTAGCGTCAATAGTATATTAATTTTGAAGTTTTTTCAGATGGCGGCGTAGGCCAGCCAAACGTCTAGTAAATCTGTTTCTACAGGAAAAAAGGATACCCTTGGAACGTTGTTTATGTTGTAATTGCTGTCAGGATCGTGAAACAGCTGCCACAGTACCCCCTGGCTATCAGCTTGGTTCCGTTGCAGCCACTTGTACGTACCCGAGGCCATTTACACACACGCTTCAGCGACGCACGTCCATTGTATTATCTACCTGTAGATTGTGCCTCGCTTTCGAAATGAACGTCACTTCCTGCTACGTTCGCGAAATGGCCGACTCATTTTCATAGAAAAGCAGAAATATCAGAGGACCGGATTTGACGGAGGAACACGAAGAATGGGGAATGGGCACGCGCATCTGTCATGGCATCACCGTTTACGTGCGCCGAAGACTGACGAACTGACGAGAACAAGTCCACCCATCCTCCCTCATAACTATATTGTCTGAGAACCATTTATACAAGAGCAGCCAGCCTGGCTTAACTATGACGAAGAATTAACCGGATGCATATTGTTCTGTGACACCCACAACTATCCGTCCGTCCGCGGTACGTGCCCCGTACCCCGTATATACCTAAAACAAGCCAAAAGAAAATAACCAAACCAAACCCTCGTTTGTTTTCCAAAAAAAAAGTAATGCGCTTGTTCCAATGCGTAGATAGTTGAGTTGAGTTACATCATAGCCGATCGTATCCCTGTCAGAAGTTCGAAAAAAAAAACACCCGTCCATGTTTTGGGTATGTATATAGCCAGAATGTGAATATCGATGCAAGAAAAGAAAGATGGATGCCCTTTTTGTTTCGCTTCTGCCTCGGAATCGGACCTATTCCAAACTGAGTAGGCTGTTGAAAAGTAAAAGAAAACCCCCCAATGAAGAAGAAAAGTAATGTAAACCAATTCAAATCCAAAAAAGCTGATGAAAAAGAACAAGAAAAACACGAAATAAGAAAGGAAGAAATCAACAGAACATCGCTCTTGCTGCAACATACAAATACAATAAAAATACCGCCCTGAACAGAAACCATCGCCCGTATGCAGCAGAATTCTCGCGCGAAAAAAAAAACGCCTTGATATGAACCTCTCTTCCAAGTCAACCATTGCACAAGACCGCCCATCAACCGCTCTCAGATGGTAGGCCCTTCGCCGCACAGGGCATACCGTGTACTCGTCGTTCGTTGGGTTCTGTTTCGTTCTTTACATCTGCAACAACTCGAGCTTGATGCATTCGTATTGCGTCCAAGAAATGAGGGCCCCTCACAGAAATATACATCACTTTTCTGCATCAGTGCCGGTCTCGCTCTTGAACTTCTCCATGTTCTCTTCCGTCAACGCCTCTCCTACCCCGGGCTCCTGGAAGGATGGTGCATCACGGAAACTCGAGGGCCCGCCCGCGGCGTCAATCAACTTGTTTTCTTGAAGCAAACTGGACCATTCTTTTTCGCCCTCCTGCCTGCGAACCTGCACATTCAGCTCGGATGCAGCTGCTGATATTGAGTCGAAAGGTGATGACTCTTTTTGCAGCTCGCTGGTTATGGTTGCTGTTGCTTTTTCCGCTGTAACCACTGCCGGCGCTATCATCGCTGCCGGCGCTATCATCGCTGCTGGCGCTGTTATTGCTGCTGGCGTTATCATCGCTGCTGGCGCTATCATCGCTGCTGGCGCTATCATCGCTGCTGGCGCTGTTATTGCTGCTGGCGCTTTTATCATCGTTGGTGCCGTGGGCGCCGTTCTCGCTACTGGCGCATGTATCGCTGTTGGCGCTGCTGGCACTAATGCCACTGATGACACTGCTGGTGCTGATATAGCTGATATCACAGGGTGCGCTAATATCGCAGTCGTCGCAGTCGTCGCAGTCGTCGCGGTTGTCGCGGTTGCCCCGCTTATCGCGGTTGTCAACGGCTTTGTCGTGGGTATCATGGGCCGGCTATTCACATCATCTCGGCCCAACTCAACAGTTAACAAACTGGTTTCAGGCTCATGTCCTACATTGGGTATGTCGGCATTCTGGCAATCTTCGCCTGTCTCGGAGCAATCTGATTTTGCGTGAAGAGACTGTGGTGAGAGATCCTTTTGCCGGCTGGAACACCAGCGCACGAGCATTCGTTCTAGGATTGTCATGGTGACTGGTTTAGCCAGATAGTCGTCCATGCCGGCCTTTTGGCACTTTTCGCGGTCTCCCTGGATCGCAGAGGCCGTCATGGCCACAATCGGCACGTCCTGAGCGACTGTTCGGTACGGGAGGTGCTGCCTTAGAATATGAGTGCATCGGTATCCGTCAATAATGGGCATCTGAACATCCATCAGGATCATATCAGGCTTCCTGCTCTGGCCATGTAAGACGGCCAACATGTAATCCAATGCCTCTTTTCCATTCCATGCTGCAGCGACCTGGAACCCAAGCTTTTGAATGGTTTTGATGGCAATCTTCTGGTTCACCGGATTGTCTTCCACGACCAGAATGTGTAACTTGGAACGCTCAGTTTTGACCATGTCCTCGTCATTAGTAAACGGTCTTCGCGCAGAAATTCGTCGACGGGGCATAGACGATGACAAGGCGACAACCCCCTCAGAACCCACAGATGTTTCTCCAACATGATCGTATTCTGAGCTGTTGCATGACAGACTCAAGTCGGATTGCAGTCGATCGGGAATAGCTCCACTCTGCACCGGTTTTGTTGATTTCTGTGGGCCCTGAGGTTTGTTGAATCGAATCCAAAACGTAGCCTTGGTTCCAGTGCCGACCACGGATTCGAGCGTGATTTCGCCATGCATCAGATCGAGGAGATGCTTGCAAATAGTGAGTCCTAGCCCAGTGCCGCCAAATCGTCGTGCTGTCGATGCATCGCCCTGACTGAAGGGTTGAAATAGTTTCTTGCGCACATCTTCCTGGATGCCAATACCAGTATCCTCGACGACGAATTTGATTCTGATCGATTCGGAGGTTTCCGTCTCTGTGAACACAGAGAATCGAACGTGTCCCTGGTTCGTGAACTTGATGCTATTTGTCAACAAGTTCGTCATGATTTGACGCACGCGACCGGGATCGCCCATCACTACCATGTCGTTCTCGATGTCTGCTCCAATCTCGGGCTCGAAAACCAATTTCTTCTGCCCCAATGCAAACCGAAGCATTCTCACGACTTCTTTCACAACGAGTGAGAGAGAGAATTGTACTTCTTCGACGTCCAGGCGGCCGGATTCGACCTTCGAAAAATCTAGAATATCGTTGATGACGGTCAGCAATGAAGTCGCCGAGCTGTGAATGTTGTCCACATAATCTCGTTGCTCTTCATCCAGATTCATGCTACTCAAAAGCTCGGCCATGCCTAAAACACCCGTGATTGGCGTGCGAATCTCATGTGACATATTAGCCAAAAACTGGCTCTTTAATCTGTTGGCCTCCTTTGCGGCCGCCTCGTTTGCAATGGCTTTTTGCTTCTCTCTTGCTTGCTGCAAAAGAGCATCTCCACGATGTTTTAGTTCCGTCACATCCATGACGACACCAATCACGCCCTCTATGATGCCGCCATTTGACGACTTTCCAGCTTTCGACTTTTTGCCGTATATAGGAAGGAACCGGGTTCGATACCAGCGGTCGTCTGAAAGTAGCGAGTAAGCTTCATATACGAGCGATACCAAACCTCTTCAAAAGTAGACGTCACTAACCTAGCCCGTGCTCCTTGACCTCTTCGGTGTACTTTCTGTCGAGTATATCTTCGATGGACTGGAGAAAATCGAGTTGCTCTCCCTGCGCAACCTGATTTGTCAGGCGATGGAACACGCTGTACATATTCTCGCCAATGTACCAGCGACTGGAATCATGACTGTCTTCGTACGTGTTATTGTTCCAGATCAAAGCGCCTTCGAGCATGGTGACGCGACGTTGCAGATCCACCGTGAAAATGGTGACCTGGGCATGCGCAATGACGCTGAGAAGCTGTTGCCTGGTCCGTTTGGCATTGAATTTTGTTTCGATGCTCTCGTGGACATCCGTGCACGTACCTAAGTGTATGAGCAGTTAGTATGTACCGCAACTGACAAGCCGCAAGGAAAGAAAGGGATCTTCTTCTTCTACATCATCATCCTCTATCATTTTTCATCTCTTTTCATCCCGATGAAGTAGAAGGTGTGCGAGTATGCGTGTGCAAATTTGGCGTACATACCAAACCATTTTTCAATTTCGCCAGTGTCCTTATTTCGTACCGCCAAGGCACGGCCCAGAAACCAGCGCCATTCACCTTCCTTGCTTCTGCAACGATACTCAATGACGTAAGGATCACCAGTCTTCAACGACTGATCCCAGCGAGCCCGGGCCTCTGGTCGATCATCGGCGTGAAATAGCATTTCCCAGTCCATTTCCAGGCACTCTTCTGGCGTCAGGCCCGTGTAAGAATACCAACGAGTATTGAAAAAATCGTAGCGACCGTCTGGCGTTGCCGTCCATACAAGTTGGGGCATTGTATCGCAAATCAGCTTGAATCTCTCATCGTCTCGTTCCTTGATTTGCGTAATGGCCTCAGACATGACAGTAACATCTCGACCAGTCACGACTCCTGCTAGAAATTCTCCCGTGGTATCGTCTCGGATGACTTCTCCTAGTACATCATGGACAAGGCGCCTGCCATCGCTGGCAAGTATGCCAACACGCATACTCGCAAACGGAGTTTCGCTACGGAGGAGATATGCCATCGGATACTCGGAGAGTTCCAATTTGCGAGTAAAGTGCTCGTCCCAAAGTCCCCAGCGCTGTAGCAATTCTGAGCCATCCATACACACGTCCATTTTAGTACCGACAGACAAAATATCCCTCGCGGCTTTGTTTGGGAACCCGACACTCCCGTCCTTCCACATGGCCAGTATTGGCATCTGCGTGTTGTCAATCAGAACGTCTTTCATCAAAATGATCTTTTGCAAAAAAGATGGTGTGCTCGAATGTGAGGAGGTCGAGGGTGGGCCTGCGGGAGGAAAGGGGCTCAAAGACATGGTGATGATGCCTGAACCGTGAAATAAGGATGAGTTGAGGTCGTCGCTCGAAGCAACGGAAGAGACATTCGAGACCGCGAGTGCTTCGTGCTCGGCAGACTCTGAAGCATTGGAGTTGCACGTGAATTTCTTCGAACTCGATGTCGGTGACGATGCGGAGGAGGTAGTGCTGGTAAAGGTCAGGTTGAAGAAGGTTTGCTCGTCCTCAGCCTCCCACACGGTAATGATCATCTTAGCATAGACGTGGTCGGAGGATTGGGACATGTATAGGCCATCGAAACTCGACTTGGCCATCTCTTTGCGGGCGACGATGACCTCCACAACAGCATCTTGAGAGGGCAAAAGAGTCGGCTTCTGATGAGTATCTGTATCAGTAATTGGCGGTGGCTTCTGCCCCCGTGGAGTGGCAAGGCCAGAATTGGTACTATCTGACTCAGGCTGCTGGGTGTCAGATGCCGTCGGCCGAGTGCTTCTATCTTGAAGCAGACCGTCCAAAAAAGTTTCCCACGGTATCCAGACAGGATGGCCATTTTGGAGCATGTCAATACCAACTTGCGACAAGGATTTGCCATGCAGTTGTTCAAAGGCGGTTACAGGGATTCCGTCGGAGGGGGTTACGAGAGAGAGTCCCATCATTCGTCCCATGGCCTCGTTTGCTAGAACAACGGTCTTCGAGTCGTCCAAAACCAGAACAGGAACCGGTAGATATTGCATCGCGGAAACAGCCAATTGGCCAGGCGTTACGGGGGGTATCGGCGGCCGCAGAGGCCTCTGCGACTGAGGTGTTGGTCCATCAACAGCGACAACGGTGGAGTCCCGCAAGATAGGCGTTCTCGCCGTCTCTCTGGCTGTGATACAATTTTCCTTACCCTGAGATATCGAGACACGGCGGATCAAAGACTCTCGAGCCGGTGATTGCGGATCAGAATGAACGGATGCGGGAGCGCTTTGCTCGCGTTGTGTATGTAATATTAACGTTCTTTCAGGAGCAGCTGGGGCTGCTGGAGTATTGGCCACGAAAGATGAGCTCTCCATCAGCGTATCGAGGAATACCGTGTCGCGCATGGTGATGGGAACATGAGAGTGGGACAGAGTTTTTGGGTCGGTTCCGGGCCGCCCTCCAACGCTCAGCTCAAGTGGCTCAATGAGAGATCGAAAATTTGATGGGCAAGCGTCCAGGTCGGTCGAGAAAGCGGCGTTCGTATGTCGTGTCGTGTGTCTAGACAGTCGACGGGGCGAATCTTGACAGAGCAGCTTGACGAAATCGAGGTATGTATAGTCGTCGTGAGCAGCCAACACTTGGTGCGAACATAGACAAGGCTGGAGCAAACGCAGTTGACGTCTGTGCACGGCAGCGGCCAAGACAAAAGTAGGCGAAGCAGGCGCCTGCGCAACCGTTGTCAGTGCCAACGTCACCACCGACCACGGAGGCGTTTTGAGGGACTGGCTATGAACCAGGCCGGAGTCGACAGAGCGACAGAGGCGACAGCGTTGAGGACCGCTTGAGGTTGGGCAGGGCGGTTGAAGGAGAAGGGAAGGATCGAGTCGACGACCGACTTGACAGGGCTGCTGTAGGGAAGGCATATGTGCATTTCGCCCGAACCCGCGCACACGACGGCGCACACGACGGCGCACACGACGGCGCACACGACGGCGCACAAAGGCAAGTTTTCGGATGCATACTGCTCCTGGCGCGCAGACGACGGCTGTGCGGCTCTCGTGGGGGCGCAGAGGGGTGTGAGATCCGGCTGTCTGGTGTCGCCGGTCAGTGGCAAATAGTGGAGCATGCTGCGCCCAAGTCCCTCGTGCGCGACTCTGGACGAAATGCGACACGGGAAGCGACCAAGGCCCCACTTTGCTACATCATGTACGTGTGCCAAGCTTGAGGCCTGTAATAACAACCTGTGATAAGCAACCTGCAATAAAAGCACCTGTAAATTATGCACACGCCAGGACACCTCTCAGATCTACCCGTGACTGGCCTACCCCACTTCGCTCGGCACCAACTCTTCGTCGTGTCTTAATCCTTCAGTGCCTGGACCGTTCCTTCCCTTGTTCCTGGCCTTCGACATTGCTCTAGCAAGGAAGGCACAGAAGCAACACAACGTGAGAAATTGTAATGAAAATTAGTGAGAATTACGGAGCACATAGCAACCCTATTGAACTCTGGCTGTGATTCGGCGCCGCTTGCATCTGTGGATCCACTCAGCTCAGCCGACTTCCTTCAAACGGCGCTCGTTCTGGATCGTCGACGGTTCAGACCTTCTGCTATAACGTCATTCTTTCCCGGGAACCACACCCAACGTACCTCATCCATCGCCCAGCATGAAGCTTGTAAGGTAAGAGGGAATTGCTTTGCTCTTCCATGCAGTTTGACCACGTAGTCTGCGCCGGGAGATGTGAGCTCTGCGACGGCAGTCGCGACTTTTCCGTACGAGACATGAACTGATGGCAAGCGCGACTATAGGTTTTTGATGAAATGTGCCAATGAGACGGTGACGATTGAGTTAAAGAATGGTATGCATATCGCATTGCCTCGCCTATCCGAAGCTCAGTTTCATCATGCTGTGCCCCAACGCCTCAGCCCGATTTGTCCACGGCACCATATCTTCCATTTCTCCGCAAATGAACACCGCTCTTCGTAATGTCAAAATGACCGCCAAGGGTCAAGAACCCATCCCGCTTGATTCCATGAACATTCGAGGGTCGACGATTCGATACTTCATACTTCCTGACTCCCTACCCCTCGACACACTTTTAATTGACGATGCGCCAAAACCTAAGAACAAGGCTCGCAAGGAAGCGGAGCGAAGCGCTGGCGGTGTTAGCGGTGGCCGCGGTCGCGGCGGCAGAGGCGGCGGTAGAGGCCGTGGTCGAGGTCGTGGTTTTGGTCGCGGACGGGGTTAATCATGTGCCACCAGAGATTACTTACTCTCAACATGAATAACTCGACGTATTACAAAAAGTGTATCACCTAGTCGTGTTGTCTCTCTTGACGAATAGTCTCTTCATCGTCCATATGAGTAGTCATATGATGGATCCTGTCATCATTCAGGCTTCCGGTGTGTGCAACATGCCCGCCCCCTCCCTCTTCTGCCATCTTCCTCTCTTTCACAGGCAGTCGGACCAGTTTGATCTCTCATTACTATTGAAGTGGCCGGTCCATTGGACTGCAATCCACCAACAAGAATTATGGCTACCATGACCTTTGATGCTTGTGACCAGCCTGTATTGCTAAGTCCTTCGCACGAGATAGTACAGCTCCTCCTGGCTAGTCCAATGATAGTATTCCTGTCTCGTCAACGTATCATTAAGCGCCGTCTAGAGTTTATCAGCGTGATCGTGGTGCGGGCGTTGGAACACACAAGACAGGTCTCTTGGTGTCGACTCTATCAAAGCTGGGTGCCTCTCTCTCTCAGCGCTGGTCAGTGACAAGTCGGCCGCGCCCCGAGTCCGGGAGCTGTGTTGTCGGGCCTTTGAATATTCGGGCGGAAAATGCAGTCGAGGAACCAGACGAAGCGCAAAAACACTATGCACAAAGCTGAACATCTAGACACGCCAATGATCGACCTGGATCTATAGCCAATGTGTCATACTATCCCCAGCTCTAGCTCCATTTCTTTACTTTGAATTGTCCTTCATCTTCCCACACATTGAGCACGTCCACCACTGTCGCTCCATGGCCGTCCCGCAGAAGCTGCAAAGCCATACGAAGGGGACAGAATTCGAACATGGCGTGGTCAAAGCTTGTTGGCTTTTCCCTTTGTCGATCTTTCCTTTAGCATCGTCTCTTTTCTTTCTGGGTGGGCTCTCGCAAGTCAAGTCTATTATCGCCGCGGTCACCTTCGGTTTCGAATTCACCTCCGTATTGCTTCTCAGTTTGCCAGACTTCCGGGATTGATCCTCTGATCGCGATCTTTTAAAAGGCGTTCGTTGACTTCCGCAAGCATCGCAACAAAGATGCCGTGTAGGGTTGTGCAAAGTGCAAGTCCCGCACACCCAAATCGGAGGTTCCTGTCTGGCCTTGGTGGTGTCGTCGGCTGCGGCTGCAGCGGTGGCTGTTGATATTTTGGAACCGGAGACTTTCGTACTACCGGTGATCCGATCTGGCATCACTGATCCGCCACTTTTGCCTTGCGGATTTCCAGCTGAAGGCCGCACGTAGGACTGGCCAAACTTTTTCTCCTTGTCTTCCTGAACAAGCTCCCACAAGGCCTGTGCAATCGCAGCCTCATTCGCCTCGTCCTCTTCCGCTTGTGTTCTGAAACCATTCCTGCTCGCCGTGTTGGCCATTTCGTTCATCTCATCTTCGTTATATCGCCCGCTGCCACAGCCTCGAAGAACAGTATTGCGTCGCTCCACAGCGGTGGTAATAGTCTGCCGTATATCCTGTCCAGGCCGCGGCGCTGTTCCACCCAGTCGCTGGCCCGATCCCGCCGCTAGAAGAGACTGCCCGCGCCGTTTCTCCGCTGCATCGCGAGCAACGCGTCGAACTTCACGATCTGGCATTCTCGCTCCGCCTAGCCGATGACCTGAACCCAGGAAACCTTCTCCCGTGTAGCCTTTCATCATGAGACCCTGTAACTCATCACGGAGTTGGTCCCATAGCGCATGGAACTGTTGGTCATGCGGGCCACGGACAATATGAGCAAGCTCATGGAGCATTGTATCAACCACGTGTTCTGTGGGTAGAAATTGATTCCTATCACCGGGGTAGCGGAGGCGTAGACAAATCTTCATACCCCTGTTGACATTTAAGCCTTTTTGCGTCTTTGTCAGTCCTCTTCGCATTCACACTCAAAGTAAACACGACATGTTTTTGCAACGGGTAGATTCGATCATAGGTAATCAGGAACGGGAATAAGGCAGGGTATTCCAGTGAATAGAATAAGATAAAATGAAACCACGGTCTAGGCCATGTGACGGCACGTGCAGCTATTAAGAGAAAACAGGGAAGACTCGAGAGCTTACCTAGTAAATTCGCCTGTTCAGGATAAAACTCAGCCAGCTGCCCAATCTTCCACCCTCTCGCTCGCATAATCGGCTTCACCAACGAAGCGACCTTTTTGAGCGTGACAAGCGCCTCAGCCGCCCGCGACTCCTTCGCTAGATGGACATAGGTCGCCACAAGGCTCTCGTACTCGGGCATCTTCGAGACTCTTTCCAATACTTCCAAGATTCGAGGTCCATCACACAGCAAGACTTAACGTAGATTGCTCTTCGCGATCACTTAATATTCAAGACAGATTTTTAGGTCGTGACCTCAGAACTATTGCATGCTCCATCCTAGATGGCTGTCTTTAAATTCAAGAGAGAGACCTTGGTACGCCTGGACGCGTAATACGGGTGATGCCTCGCCCGATGAAGGCCGTTGGGAGTGAAAAGGTCGCACGGACCGGGCCTGACGAAGAACCGTGGAAGGTTCTGGTCATGAGTAGGTATCTAGGGAATTTGTCCGTCTGGTTGCGTTAGGCTGTGAATGGATCTAACGTCGGAGAGGCTCACTTCATGTCGCGGGCCCCATGCAGAACACGGGTGCTTTGCCACCCGCCAAAGCTTAGTCATTCTTCGTCGCGCCCGCCGCCGCATTTATGCCATCCATGATCCAACACCTACATAGCATGATAGCCATCGGTCTTGGGCTAGCTAATACATAAATGATCTAGTGGTTCAGGATAGCTGCCGAATTGATGATTAATTGGGCTGTATACCCTGGCTTCTGTGTAAGTAGTCACTGCTCCAGTGAAGAACGCCTCTGCTGTCATTAGACCATTTCGGCACTCACACGTAGGTAATCGATCGGCACGGACACTGGGTTGCAAGACAAGGATGAAAAAAGATCCGAATTCAAGTACACAACTGGAAGAATATGAACCAAAAAAGTAAGAGTAAAAATAGAGCCTCTGCCCATCAAAGATCTTACATGCAGCTGTTTCCTGGAGCATCTAGTCCACATCAAGCAACCGGAACTTGCCTTCCCCTAGCGCGTCCTCGACGCGTTCCATCAATGCCAACACCTTCTCTTCTTCTAACCTCTGCCCAATGATTTGCACACCAACAGGCAGACCGTGCATTTCGTTTGCATCGTACAGTTTGTACGCGCCTTGGGCAATACCGTTGAGCTTTTTGATGTTGAATCCAGCGGGGAGTTGGTCCTTGGTCTTGTCCACGTGCGTCACGGGAATGACACCAGCAGAATAATCGAGCTGTTCAATACTCTGTTAGCCAACAGATCCGAGATCACGTATGTGACATGCCATAGGATCGTGAGTGAAAATTGCTCACCAAGTTGAACGTGAATGTGTAGCCACAGCTACTGACGGCGTCGTGCATGCCACCGTGGGGGATGGCCGGGGTAGCGTTGGGCGGAGAAAGGATAAAGTCTAGCTTGGTCGCTTTCCAGTACTCCCACCATTTTCTCTTGTAGACCTCTCTTCTGTAACAGAGTTGCCAGTACTCAGTGGTGGTGATGCGGCGCCAGTCGCGGAGTAGACCGGCCCAAGCTGCGTCTCGGCGGATGTAACGGACCCAAAGATAGTGAAGATACTTGACGAAGCGGGGAAGCTTGGCGTAGAACCTCATCTGCTTCACGCCGCGGTCGTCCCATTCTCCAGGCCTGAAGAAGCTGTGGGTAATGTCTAGACCATCGGCACAGAGGAGCCGAGAGGCGAGACACAGAGCCTCGTACGGCTCGGGCGGGTTGATCTCAACAATCTCGTGGCCTTGACGGCGGAGCGCAGTCTCAGTCATCTCCAATGCTCTCGCGCAGGCAGGGCTAGGATCAATGACACCATCAGTCCGCATAATGCCAACTCGAAGAACCTTCTTTTCTTGAGACTCCTTGACTATCTCATGCCTCCACGGGATCGGATGGCAGGTATAGTCGTAGTTGTAAGAACCCTTCTCCAAGACGGCCCGTGTAAAGTACGTGAGATCGTCAAGAGTTCTTGCCATGGGACTGCATACAGCAGGTATACCCTCCTGCCCCGGCATGCTTGAGGTCGCTCCAAGCTTGGGCCAACGACCAGTCGAGCATCTCAGAGAGTAGATGCCAGAGAAGTGTGCAGGACAGCGCACGCTTCCCGCAACGTCACTCCCAATACCGATTCTACCCCCCAAGGCTAGGATGGCACCTTCACCACCCGTGGAGCCACCAGGAGTGTACTTGTTATTGTAAGGGTTAGTAGTTCGACCCCAGACGCCATTGCACGACTCGAAACTGAGAAGAGTAATGGGAACGTTCGTCTTGACGTAGGGAACAGCTCCGAGCTCCTTGAGTAACTTCACGGTAGCGCCATCTTCCAGCTTCGGCTTGCGCACATTTATGGACAGGCCAACGGAGCTGTCGTAGCCCTTGACGTCAATTGTATCCTTCAAGCTGATGGGGATGCCAGCGAGAGGCCCTTTCAAGTCAATGGAACCATCATCGATCCATTTCTCAGCATCTTGAATGAGCACCTCGGTGACACAATTCGTCTTCTCATGCGCTTTGACAGCAACTTTGCCATAAGCACGAAGCAGGTCGATAGCTCTGTTAGGATCTTTATGGACTTCGTGGACAAGCTCCCCGATAGGCTTATTGACAATTTCTCTGTCGATAGAGCTGAAGGGAGTTGAGTACTCAGTCAAGGCCAGAATTCGGCGCTCACGTTCATCCTTTTTGAATCGACTATACACCATGCCAAGCACGTTAACGTGGAATCTTCGTAGAAATAGCGTAAAGGGGGAAGGGGGAAGGGGGAAGGGGGGAGGGGTAGGACACAGCTAGGTGTAACGGCAACATGGCAGGACGGATTGCACAAGAGGATGAGTTCAGGATGACATAGGGAGGCGACAAAATGGGATACGCCTCTTGTGAATAGAATACTAACCAGTCACTGCGATATTGTAAGTGGTCTAATAAGAACATCTCGAGAGGGGGCAGCCTGACTCTGAACGATTTGGATGGAGGAAACGGGTGATGTGGTAAAGGAGAAAGAGATCAAACAGGGCATACCGAGATGTAAGTGATGTACATGAGTACAGCAAGTCACGAGTTACGACGGGCTCGATCATGCACGTGTCTGGTGAAACGGCTGATGGACGCCATTTTCAAGCCACGAGTGCGTACTGAGTTGGCACCGTAATACACAAGGGCAGCAGCAACTTCCTAGCTATACGACGGGCAGCTGCTTCGTCACGCGGGGTGAGTTTCCGTATGTAGATGGGTACATATTGTTATCGGCTGCTAGCACCAACGAGGTCGCCATGTGGGGCGAAGGCACGGGGGCGTTCGGCTTCGCCAAAGATGGCAGTTGGCGAGAGAAAGATGATAAGAACATCTGGGGTACGCTAATAGGGGAGGGGAAGGGATGTAGGCGGTGATAGGGTACAGAAGATGGAGAGAATGGGGGTAACTTGAAAGATGGAGAAGCCGGGGAAGACATGCCAAACATGTACAGTACACTACAACTGCCTCGCGTCAATGATCATACGACTCCAGTTGCAACTGCAGGTTCTAAGGTCTTGTAATTGCTCTTTAATTGGACATGTATGTAAACGGTCTGGCCTGCATCAGCTGGCCTGTGTCTGGTCTCCTATAACGCCTATGACTATGTACGTGTTAGTACAAGCTCTCACTGTCCTGGGAAAAGAGTTTCGCTAGACTTACTCCAGAGTGAAACATACCTCTCATCGCTTGAAACTGCGCAGCCTTGCTAGGGTGAATTACAAAATGGTCCCTTCTTGTTCTTCTTGTTCCAAAGTGCAGCTCCTCGTTTGATGTTACAACATGAGGTAGGTAGGTATGTACACAACTAGCACGAACATTTAGTTACGGGTTAGGTACCGTCCCGCACGTTTTATGCTCAGTGCTTCCGCCAATAACGGAGCTTTTCGGTCAGCTACTGTACCTATGTACACCCCGCCAATCCCCTGCAACGGATTCCCGACCCCCGTCAACAACGAAAAGATCCATACAATTTCGTCATGGGGATTTGAACCCCGACGACGCACACTTCTTCCCTTGCTGATGCTTCAGCCCGCAAGCATCCCATCATGTCTACCGATGACCAGCCGCTCGTGGACGTCGTGGTAAGTCTATATGTTCTGCCCTTCTAACTCCCCACGTTTCCAACGCCCGATCTGACCTCAAGCGAACCCTCCGGCCCGGCGCATAGATCTCGCATATCCCGCCCCAACTGCGACACTACTCCGACAATGTCGCGGACTATATAGATCGAAATGTCGAACGCGCCGCGGGACTCGTACGCGAGACGCTCTCCCAGGTTCAATGGTTGCCCGAGTACGTCAAGCCTAGTCCGCCTGCGCCGCCGGCCGTCGCTATGGTCACGACCCGGCTTGAAAGGGCGCAAGAGTGGATGGACCGACACAGGATCCTGACGGGCATCATGGTTGTTACCTGCGGCGCGGTCATATTCAAGGGGTATCAGACGAGTCGATCACTGCGGAAAAAGAGGAGAGCCAAGCGCGCAAGGAACGGTGGGCGTACTGAAGTGGTGGTAATCGCTGGATCGCCCACTCTGCCCCTGACCAAGTCGCTCTCGCTGGATATGGAACGTCGCGGGTTCATCGTGTACATCGTGTGCAATGCGCCTGAAGAACAGGACTTGGTACATGCGCTTTCCAGGGCCGATATTAGACCTCTGAACCTCGACACGACAGATGTAAGTGATGCGCTGCGGATGGCCCCGACAACTTTGCTTGTCCTGCCTGGCTAACATGAACACGAATCAGCCTCCCCAAGCAGGTGCAGCCATCGAACGCTTCGCGTGCTTCTTGCAGTCCCCTCAAGCGCCAGGGCCTCACATCAAGCCTAACCAGCTCACGCTCAAGTCCGTCATCCTCATACCTAGCCTGCACTACCAAACATCGCCTATTGCCACAATACCACCCTCAAGTTTCGCCAACTTGTTCAATACCCACCTTCTCCAACCGATTCTTACCATTCAGGCCTTCCTGCCACTTCTCACATCACGACTACAACCTGTGGGCGAGAAATGGATCCCGCCAAAGGTTCTCGTCTTCACGCCCTCCATAATCTCGTCCATCAATCCCCCTTTCCACGCGCCAGAGGCCACAGTCTGTTCAGCCCTCTCAGCCTTCACCGATGTTCTGACGGCTGAGCTTCGACCCCTCGACATACCCGTCACGCACATGCAGCTCGGTACTTTTGACTTTTCTGGCTTCGCGCCTGCGAGGTCCGCCGCATCGCGGCAAGGTCTGCTGGCCGCTGGCAATCCCCAGGAGCCGCTGGTCTGGCCCAACGGTGCGCGACACGTCTACGGCCGCAACTTCCTCGCGCAAACGAGCTCAGCCATTTCTGGCGGACGCATCTCAGGCCTCAAGGGAAGTTCGTTGCGCCGTCTGCATAATGCCGTCTTTGATGTCATGGACGGGTCTATCACTGCCGATTCAGTCCGTGTTGGTCTTGGGTCTAGCGTCTACGGCTTTGTAGGACGCTGGGCCCCGCGTAGCCTGATCTCGTGGATGATGGGCATCCGCCGGGTCGACGAATTGTCTATGTGGAAGACAAGCTCCTACGAGGGATCGTACCGAGAGGAGAGCGACGACGCCGAAGAGTTGGCGACATCCTCTCATGAATTCGTTGCCGTGCCATCAGACAGCAATGTCTGGAGCGCGGATGATGTAGAGAGCAGTCCCTGGGTACCTTGCATTCCAGATTCTCCCATGTCTTGAATGTCTTTGCCATTCTGGCGGAAATGTCTTTCTTACTCTCGAAACTTTCTGTTATTCTGGATATGCCCTCTATTTTCTTCAGCCGATGCCTTGCCTCTACTAAACAAAGTCCCCCCCCCCCCCCCCCGTCAATGTCACGATTTTAACGAACACATCTCCCAATCTTTTGCATTTTGCCATGGGAAACCAACAGGCTATCTATGTAGCAAATGTACCCTCCTTGGATTCATCAATGCACACGACTCTATTTGTATGTCAAACTAGGGAAGAAAATAGACCCAATACAAGATATATTTGGTTCCTTATGATATCGTATGTGATATCGTGTGTAGCTTTTTCATTCGGGTATCTTGCCTCCTAGTTGATACAGTCGCCCACCCTTTGGCACTCTTCGCAGAAAAGACACGCCCATTATAAATATTAACTCCCCCTCACAAAAATCACGACCCATTTTCGTCTTGTCCACCATGATAACAAAACACAGTACCTAGCTACTGCCCCTCCGCCCTTAATGCCCTCCCCTCCCTCGAAACCTTCCACCCCGTCCACCTCTCCACTTCCCCCCACCCCTATGCCGTCCAAACCGGCCATCCTCTCTATCGCGATCGCGCTCACGCTCACCCCCCCTCTCCCTATCCCGATTCCTATCTTTCGTTCCGTCCCCTCCACCATCCTCATCAAACCTCCCCGAGCCCCCAAATCCATCTCCATGCCCATGACCATGCCCCATCGCCTCCCCCGCCTTCTTCTCCTCCTTCTTCTCTTCCGACTTCAACGTCGGCCCTTCCAGCGTAAGACTCCATTTCGGATGCGCACTCTTACATTCCGGCCCCTCGGGACAAAACCCCGCCAAGTAAAACTCACACAACTTCCTCCTGACATGCTTCTTTGAGCAGTGCGGACCCAGTGGGCAAAACCCCATGTCGTAGTGCGGACACGGCGGCAACTTGGACGACGGATCAACATGTAGATACAGACATTCCTCTCCGTTAGAGCAGTAGCCATTGCGCATGAAGAAGTTACACTCGGGCATCTTGCGCAGGTTGTACTCGTGTAGGAATTCGCAGTATTCGCCTTTTTTGCATAGCCCACGGAGCCAGTGCTTGCAGACGAGGGAGTTTAAGCCCCCGGTTGGTTGGCTGGTCTTGGAGGCATCTTGGACGTGGCGCTCGAGGCAGCGTGTGCCGTTGGGGCAGGAGCCTGTTTGGTAGGCTTTGCAGATGGGTCGGTCGGGTGGGAGACCGACTTGGTGGGTTTGTCGGAGGAACGGAGAGAAGCGGAAGGTGTAGGTTTGAGGCGTGTGGTTGAGGATGGAGGATGCGGCGGCGGCGATTGTGCCGGTAGCCATGATTGAGGTTTTTGGCCGGGGAGAAGCCGCTTGAGAGGGCGATTTCTCGGGCGGCCAGTGGTCAGGTGGTTCGAACGCGATGTATTGTAAGGAGGCTCGGTTCGTCGAGGGTGAGCAGTGGCTTTCTTGGCTTGGTCGCAGGGTCTATTGAGTTCGAGTGGGCAAATGGAGGAAGGCGGTACCGAAGGATGAGGTTGCAGGATGGAACGTTGATGAGCTTCTGGATGTGGAGTTGCGCCAAGTTTCTGGGGGGAGGTCCAGCGCGGCGCTGAAATGAGACGGGAATGGATACATACACGGGTCACCTGAGTCAGCGCGCCGCATCTCACCAACAGAAATTCAGAATATGTACAGAGTACGTACCAAACTCATGATAACCTCAACACTAAATTAGCTTTATTTAATCTTGAATGAAATAAATACCCTGTCTGACGATCAGGAATCGCTCTTGAATTGGTTCTCAATTTAATGCTTGATCAGTGTGGCATTCACATACATTAAAACAAGCACGTAGAACACCGTGATAGATACGGCAACACACTGGTACATGAGCCTGCCACAGTCTTCCAGCCCCATGCTCCTAGTAGCCATTCAACAGCTCATTCTATCCGGCGGCAGCGTCTACCAGAAGCCAAAATTGGATGAACAGCCTTCGCGAAGCTCAAGTCCCGCTTAAGAAATCCGAACTTATTGGAGGCAGAATACATACGAATTAGCGTGCAAAAAGCAGTCTGGGACATCTTTCACCAAGGGAAAAAATATTGACGAGAGGCAAATTTAGTCACGAGTGACTCGAAGCCAAGTAATACCCAGAATTTTTCTCATTTCTGGCGAAAGCAGTTTGTTAATGGCAGCTCTAAGATAAACGAGGGAAATAAACATGATATGAATTAAGAATCGCGAGCCGCACTGTGGCCAAATGCGCGATTGGATGCACAAGTCAACACCACTTGCGGTGGGAAGAAACGAGAGACGAAGATGGAAAAAGGGAGATGCAGATAAAAGAGAACGTAAAATGGAATTGAACAAAAGTATCAGATGCAGACCCGCCATGGTGCTCTTCGTTGACTTTCAACTTCTGCTTTGCTGAAGCAAAGAGAGTGTAGGAGTGAACCCTTTGGAAATCCGACTAGGCGTTTTCCAGTTTCTGTGCATAACAAATAACGCACTTCATGTGTCGATGAATCTTTCTATCGTTCAAACTTCGCTTGACTTGCGTCACCAAAGCTCTTCGGTCCTCCAATGGTATGTCCAGCGCTGCCAAGGGCTTCGCCGCAAGCGCGCCGAGCGAGTCCAGAATCACCGCACGAGTAAACATTCCCACTGTTTTCAGGTGCTTGTCCCGGGGCCAAGCAGCAATAGGAACCTTCTTCGTAATTACATGGACATTGGTGAATCCCGCACCGACCAGTGTGTCTTCCAGATTTAATGCCTGGAGCGGCTCCCCGCCGAACGTTCGTAGTCCCTGGGTAGAGGCCTCCATAAATACGCGTAGCGGGTCCTCGTCACTCATCGTCCCATCATCACATAATACTTGTGGGATGAATTCCTGGAACTCGACCCAGCCCCCGTCTCTCACATGTCTATTTGTGCTTGCTGTTAGACTGACAGCCTGAAAGATGGCATTCAACAGAAGGAGGAACAACATACGAATGTACTCTTTTCAACAATTTGTCCAGATCACGCAGGGTGCCGGCCATGCCTCGAAAATGAACCAGGTCAAATTGAGATCCATGCAACCAGTCTGGTTCTTCGCAGTCATCAACATACATGCGAACATTTACAGGAACCCATTTTGGCTGGATTGGCGACAAATCTGTCCCAATGACACTCGCGCTTGGATACTGGTCGGCCACTACATAGCAATGATTAGCTCGTCCCTCATATCACCCGCGCGGAAAAGAGCGCCAACATGAGAGGGAAATAATCTCACCGTCTATTGCCCAGGATCCTAGATTATGACTATTAGTAAGATACTTGATGAAGCGTAGCACTGGAGAGAATAGGCTCGAGAGCCACACAAGAAAGAGCATACCGGTCCCGGTCCCAATGTCGATAATTTTTTGAGGATGCTCCCCAATATCAGAGTAGAACAATCGTCCACCCTATTCATGATGCAGCCGACAAAAGGTATTAGGATGTCTGTAGCACAGTTGCACCATACATAGCATGGCCGCAAAGAGTCTACCTGCGCGTCACCGCTTCGGGTGTGCACCGAGGAATGAAGCACGCACAGTGAGTTCGAGCATCAAGGCATGATTCGTTTCCTCCCGCCTCTGCTCCAAATCATCATTGGGCAGTGGGTACCGGCCCCGCCTGAAACCGTGATATCGTCGGCCATGAGCATATTCATCTTCATAGGCGCTGGGAGTCACCGATGTCGAGCAGCCGCAGGAAAGTTCGGAACTGACACCATCGCCATCGCCGATGCCGTCATCCTCAAGAGGGAATTGTTCGATATCGTCATCCCCATCGTCGTGTCCAAACTCGCTGGGAGAGGTTGCTGTGGTATCGAGGCCAGGCGACGTCGACAGAACTGAATCGATGCTATCGACATCGGCAAAGCCGTTTCCGTGTTCAGGCCACGTGGGGGCAGACATTTGACAGTCGGAGAGACGAAACGGATCGCCATGATATGACGAAGTCAAAATACCAAGGCAAGAAAAAGATTCAGGCCTTGGCCACAGTCGCTACACGTTCTTATGTGCAAAGAGATGTTCAGAGAGACAGGGTGAGGAGGGGAACACGTGCCTGGGTGCCTATGTAGTACGCAACTGAGTTGCTGTGAGGTACATAAATGGTGCCGTCGTCGTACAGGCTCGGACCCGCGCTGCCACAGAAGGATGAAAATCGATATGCGACCCCTACAGCCCGTACTGCCCGCACTTGCCCGTGCTACATACCCCTACCAATGTACATACATACAGAGTACATACTCCGTACATTCATACATGAATCAATGATACCTATGTTACCTATGTACCCCTAATGATGACGGGCTACCCGCGCTGCCCAAGGTGTTCTAGCCACCGGTATCGGTAGATACATCCAAATGGGTAGCCGCCTGGTGGTCACTCCCCCAGTAAGGTACGCATTCGACCGGTACTCCGTACTCCGTACTGTCCACAGATTGCGGCAGGGCCCGCCGCGGTGCATCCGGCTTAGAGCGTGCAGACGATGCCAGACGCCAGGCGCCCGACGAGACTTCTTCATGCATACGTCACCTTTGGTTTTGAGTCTTTGAGTCTTTGACGTTTTGGACTGCGCTTTGCCAAGCCGGGCTAGCGGCAGCGTGCCGTTGCCCCTGATCTTGCCGTCACGACCGGCGGATGATGAGGAAGAAGTTCAAGCAGAGGACCTGCGGAGTACAGATGTGAAGCCTCATGGTTGCAACTTGCATGACGTCTGGCAATCTTGGTCCGCGTCTCCCCCCCTCCCCCCCCCATCAGGTTCGCTACCTGACTTCAGTACCTGACTCACTCACCGAACTGGGCTCTGCTCGCGGCTCACAGACCTGGCTGCGGAATCACGTAGACACGGAGTAGATGAGACATGGAGCAATACTTCGGCAGCTTTTCAGCCTTTCCAAGTGTAACTGCGATGCGCGGTGCCGAGAACAGCTTCGAACATCGATACGTGATGCAGGCCTGCTAGTGGACGGCACTGTAATCACACACCAAGCTAGCTTCACACTGCCCCCAATGCAAGTAAGGTGGTAAGATCCTTTTGCTGCGTTTTTTGCGTTACGCATGCATCCGTCGTGAGAAATAAATGTCTACCTTCGGGACGCACAAAGACGTATCCTCCAGCTTCTGGGTACACCAGATCAATTCCCTCACCATCGATCACATTGACTTCGGGTGCAAGTATCACGGACAGACGCCTACAAGACATCTTGTATGTGAAAGTGTTTTGGAACCATGCAGTAACGCCCGGAAAGCCGCTCTGGTTCCAATTATGTACCCCCACCGATTTCGATACCCGACCTCGATACCCGATTCCGATTACGTTGATGTAAAACTTGTTTTCTGCAAGTCCCTTGGGCTCTTGTCAACTGCCGCAAGAAACAGTATGTACCTCGTTAAACTGTCGTTCATCAGAAGCGGCTCGTCATGTTTCCGCGGCTCGATGTCTCTGTTCGCTCGAGTCAGCCGGGAATACGGATCCGTGCGACCCGACAGCCAAAAAATCACAAAAAACGAAGCGATTGCCCTACTTGTGTACCCCGTCTATTTGTGTACATACGGCTACGTATGCACATAGATCATGTACATATACACATATATACAAGAATCGAACTTGGCAGCGCGTGTTGCGCTCGACTTGCGTCTTACGTCAGAGACAGTTTTTGCCACTCCGCCGCTCACCAAGTCGGCACATCTGTAGGCGACAATAGCAACAGCCGGACTTTGATAGAATAACGTAGCTTGTCAGGAATAAGATCCTTGTTGCTAGCCGCAGAGCACACTTGCCCGCATGGTAACAATGGAAGCTGCTACGCTGATGAAACTAGGAACATACTCCGCACAGTACTTATATCCAGCATCGATCGGTTCCTACCCTCCCCCCGTTTCTGATGCTGCAAGTCACCCTTGAACCCCCGTGCTCCCGTAGAACGTCGGAACAGAAGGTACACAAGAGATGCAGCAAAGTGCGCGGTCATGCCTCCGGCCGGCCATTAAACTCATTGCAACGCTCGCACCAGATATATGAAACGCGTGAATATGCAGTCCTCGGCGGCACGCCCCGCGAGGGATAAATGCTTAAAACGACAATGCGAATTACGGCTGTTTAGTGTGGTAGCAGTGGCACACCGAGGAAATCCAACAGTGCCAATACCCACGCTTGTTGGCATGGAAAGCTACGAAAATGCGAGGAGAAGGGGGCTGACGACGCCGAGAACTGGATCTTTCTTATCCAGCAAAGATGTATAGGGTCCTGAACGCTCTCGGCTTCCGTCCGTTATATTAGGTACTCTCCGAAATCGCTGTGCACCTCGACTGGCCTAGAAAATTTGCACGGGCTATAGACAACGTACGCTCTGAAGTTCGTTCGTTAGACGAGCTCAGGTCGGAGGTGGAAACGAGAGCAACGCCTTAGGTATTGGCATCTGATTTCATCCAAGTTAAGCTGACTGTTGACGTGAATCTTGCCTCCGCTCCTCGTGAATATGTCATACGTATGCATTCAGTCATGACATCCTGTTCTGATTGTTGCCTTGCTTCAGACACATTCTCTGTAGACGTCGGAACTTGGCAGCTCCATACTTTTGCTCCCCCGTGGTTTTAGGATCGATACCCATCAAATAGGTCACGTTGCTTGTAAGGGTCATCTCGACCGTTAGCGGTAACTCATGCATCCCGGGTCTTTGATACATGGCCCGCTTGATCTGTTATCTTTGATCAATATGTTCCAATTGGTTCAAATTTCTTGCTCGTGTTCTCTCAATAAGCAGTTTGAGCACCCCACTTTATACTCTCAACCTATCTCCCTGTAAGCTCTCTCTGTAAGCTAGAGCGAGTCTGTAATCTGGATTGATCCTCGACTGTCGGCCCTAATTGTGGCACTTCCTGCCAAACTTTTTGTCCCTCTCGTGTTAGTAAAGACATTTAGATGTTGCATCTGTCTGATCTTTTTATTTCCGCTTCTATAAGCTCTCACAGCCACGCACACAGGTTTTGGGCCACGTTCAGTATCGCAAAATCTGTGTACCAACGCGGTCTATCTCTCAACTCTTGAAGATATGATAGAGACGCTCCTGGCATGTTTAACTACAGCTGTATCATATATCAGCGGTGTTGTCTAACGCTTATCTTCGGTCCAGACGGAAATATTTGTGAGTGTTCCAATGCCTGGTCTTCTTTTCGCTTACATGCCTCATGGTCAGCACACACTGCCCCTGTGCCACATGATCGGGCAGCCTTTCCTGCTTCTACGGATATGGTTGCAGTTTATCGATATCGCTACATCAATCTGAAGCGCTGTGACTTCTTCGGCCCATGATCGCCAAGGAGTGGACACTGCTTCCGACTTCATTCAATGTGTGACGGTGAGTATTCGTCATCATCCAGGGTTGCGCACGCACGTTGCAAGCAATTTCGTCGGACAGAGCAAAGCGTTGGGCATTGATAATTTGATGCGGTTGAGAACTTGAGCTATCCGGACATGTCCGGTCAGGCTGTCAGGCGTACCATTTGAGCCTCGAAACAAGGCATGACTTAGTTCCGCAGCCAGCAGACAACACAGGGTGGGAAACAATAGGAAAGACGTATAATAATGGAAAGGGGAGCAAAAGAGCCGCACAAGTCTAATGAGCCATAGGTAGAAGGGGGTCTCGCATGTAGATCGAGTACAAGAGCCGACCAAGCAGGATGAACGGAATCGAAGCGCCCGCAGCAGCGTTATGATTTTCTACACAAGCCTACATGAGTCAGGGAAGAGCCTCAATAGATCTTTAGAGAGGCTGGAAGAGGGGGAAGCCCGGCCATGTAATCTCATGATGTTGGGACCGAACCTCTCACCCATTTGGCGTCCGATGCAATGCGGCCTCGCGGGGGCCGCATTGCATCTTCGCTGGACCTCCTATTGAAGATCAGCCCATTTCTTGCTCCCAACAAGGCCTCTCCTCCACGGAAGGCGACAGAGGAAAAAAAAGCAAAGGAGACGAGAGAGTACGATGATGTTGAGCGACTTTCTGCTATCTTTATGTGGAGATAATAAGTAACGAGACAAAAAAGACACGGGATGGCGTCGCCAGAACTGAGAAGACGAGAAGTCGTCACGACTCAGCAGACAACGTGTAGATTAGATAAGCAATGTTGCATCCCCCGCGTGGCTTGTTCGGCATTGTGGGGGTTCGGGTTGTCTTGAGTACAACTGAACAGACACTGCATACCGCATCACGGCATGTACACTGCCTTCGTACGTCGTCGATATGCTGTGGACAGTGGTGCATACAGAGTTGCATATGTCACTGCGCCCAAAAACACCAGCCACGATCCGCTAGCAACCAAACTCGCCTTCCCACGAACATACCTAACCTTCACAATGTTCGTCTGAGCTTAGCAACCCAACTACGTACTTGCTATCGCTGCATTGCCGGCGTGAAAAGCAAGCACAGAACGACGCCCTAGCCATGTCAAAGATGTAGTGTCCTGTGCGCCACTAAGGGACAAAGCTCACACGAAAGAGAGGTTTCTGTTGAAAGCAGTGCCTACCACAGCCCGCACTCGGGTTCACGAAGGGCGCGAGCATCAAGTACCTGCCCAACAATAATAATTGCATATTCTAGATATACATAATTCCTACTTTGGCAATGTCGGCGCTTGAACAACTTCCTTTACCGCCGGAGGTCGAGGTTGCGATGCAGCGACAGGCATCCACGCAGACATCAACGCGACAGCAACAGCAACACACAGACGAAATGACGACTCCCCCACCACTACCACCACCACCACCACCACCTCCACCACTCGAGCCCTTCTTCACGCTCCTCACAAACACCACAGCCGGAACAACCATACACCCCCGCGTGCAATATCTCTTCTCCGACGACGACCTCTCCGCGCTAGTCACCAACCAACCACCATCTTCGTCACTGTCCGCATCGTCCTCGTTACCGCCCTCCACGCGCCCTCTCATCGTGGACTTGGTTCCCACCCCCGACAACACCAGCTGGACCGTCTCATGGGCCTCGTCCCTGACTCCCGAATTTGCCCTCACGAGCTCCTGCATCACGGTCCAACCCGATAGCAAGAACAGCTATAACGACGAGGACAACAAAGAGACGCACACGGCTGTCGCTGCTGCCGCCGAGGACAAGTCCACCATGATGCGGCTCGAGGGCGTGGAACGTGACCCCCCCTGCGCCAGTCGCCCTGGCAGTCCTCCCGGTTCCGGGAGCGGAGCCACCCTCGAGAAAGAGGACGTCGAGGCCCTGGCGGAGGAATTTCGTCGCCGATTTGCCGTTCTGAGGAAGGTAGTTGGCGAGAGCGAGAAACGAAGGGCAATCTTCGAGGAAGCTCAAGCTCAGGCGTCGACTCTAGCTCAGACTCGGGCTCAGGATCAGAGTACGTCCTCGGTGCACGCACAAGAACAAGCGCAAGCCATGCTGGATCAGGCTCCTCTTCACCATCCCGAACGGCTAGATGATGGCATGATCGTAGAGGGAGAATCTCCAAGGGTGGACGGGGAGGACGCTGTGCGGAGGGTGTTCTCGCCGGGGGAGCATGAAGAGGTGGTGGAAGCAGCATAAGGTGAACAAAGAGGACCCGATGAAAGGATGTGATCACTGATCGGGGCTAAACCGATTTAGAGCTGAGGGTGTATCATGGCATGACTTTCTGTCTCCCCTCGAAACTGGGTCTCGTTCCCTTTCTCATCTCTTTTATTTATACTATCATTTTAACTGTACATCTCTCTCTCTTCTCATTACTCTTCAATGTCAAGCAAGCGCGCGATTTCCCATCCTCAAGGGCAATATGTAGTTCATACCACTCATTGCATAAAGTTTATATACATCGAGTGATCTGCATAGGTCATTGAACTGAATATACTAGCCGAGGCTGTTCGAACACTCCTGATCAACCCGCCCAAAAAAACACAAGGCCCATCATTGAGAGGATGAGAGGTTTACAACGACATCGTGATCATGTACTTGAAAGGGGTTCCAACAAGCTAGATTCAGCTAGAACGAGGGTCACGGTGGGTTGAGGTAGAGATAAGGGAAACCCCCTTCTACGATGATGACGACGATGCATCTCTAGAGCCCTGGTGCTGTGGATGATGAATTAAAATGAAGTAAGCCTAGAAAACCTCTATGGACAAAACTCGAAAGAAAAGAAGTAAAACGAAGACAGATTTTTCGCCCCAGCGTGCCACCGTCACTCGCGAGTCGCCACGACGCCTGACACATCGATGCTGCACGTACATGCATGGGCTGCATGAAGCATAACCATCTGCAAACCCAATCAAGCAACAACAACATAAGCAACGCAATTTAGAGAGACCAGACTCCTAAACTACCAAATTTGATCAGACAATTCTTGAAAAAAAAGAACTAACCACTAGCAGCTCCCTGTTTGTGCAGTATGTACCATCAAAGTCCGGCCCCTTCCAGAGTCCAGACCACCAGCCCATCCATTCGACATCATTTCCAGGCCGCCGGGCTAGACAACCACAAGGGCAAACAACGAAGCGGGGAATTTGAAACACGACGGCCAGGATTTTCTGACGCCTAATCGATAGATGTTGACTTTTGCTTAATATGAGAATATGAGTTGACGAAAGAGGTATTATAGAAAACATGGAAAAGAAGAAAGGCTAAAGCCGGGGCGTCTTGTAATGGCTCTCCAGACTGATATTAGAAAATGGGAAAGGGTGAATCCAATAGAATCTAAGCTGATGGGAAAGTATGTAGTTCTCGGCGCGGTTGCGGCCCTGGCTTCAAGTTCAAGCCAGCTTCAACAAAAACGTGGAGCTTGTCTCGTGTTTTTCTTTAATCCGAGTGCTCTATCCATGTGCCGGTCATTAGTTGTTCGGTAGTTGGGGGTAGTGAACGCGTGTCCTGGCAATGCTATGCATCTGCTCGGCGAGGGCCTGGTCGATGGGAGCTCGGCCTTCCAGTGTGTTAGCGCCGTCAGCGGCGCTCAAGAAGCCAGATGCGACACGACGGGCCAAGGCTTCGATCTCTCGCTTCGCTGGCTTGTTGTCTCCGTTATTGTTGTTCTGGCCGCGAATGACAAAGACGTAAATGAGAACAACGATAACCACGATGAGGATGATGGTTACTAAGAAAAAAAGTCACGTCAGTATAAATCATTTTCCTTGATCACGCGGCGAACAGAAGGAAAGAATTGGTGCTCGCAGCTCACCACAAATGCCCAGGCAGATCCACTTCTTCTTTCTCGTCTTGCGCGCTGTGTTAACAGCAACGCCAATTTCCTCATTGCCCTTATCTAGATTGTCGACAACCTCCTCGCCCTTCTGCTCGATTTGCGTGATAGCAGCTTCCTGTTGAACGACAAGTGTGTCCATGTCTTGAAATAGCTGCGATAATTCCACCATCTGCTGCTCAATCTTGAGCAACGCATCGTGTCGATCCTGAACAGCACTCAGCGCAGCGCGGGCATTTGCCTGTCGGTCACTCTGCATGAGAGCCTGGGCGAACATTTGATTGTTATTCGTATCTTCCACGACGGCCCTGACTTCCTCCTCTGTTGCATCCGGACGAACTATTCTGTATTGGCGCTTCATCTGCTCCTGGGTCCGCTTGCGAAATTGAGACTCGATTTGCTGGTACTGTTGAATCGCACTTTTTAGACGACGATCGATACGCTCGACTTGACCGCGATACTGAGCAATTTCCTGTGCGGGTTTGCTTTTTAGGGCACGAACTCGCTCCGTCAGCCCGCGGTAGAGAGTCATGGTGTCTGTCGAGAGAGAATCGAGCTGTCTGTTGACGTTGCTGGCTGCAGAGCTATCGGCGTCATCCAGGGAACGCTGCTGGAGCATGCGGAGCTTTTCGAGGTTATGCTCGACTTCGTTGATGCCATTGTCAATGCCGCTGCATTCGTCCAGAATATTGCGCGTGCCACTGTAGCCAGCATTCTGCCCGATAGGGGTCATTTCTACAGCAGGGGCTGCCAGTACATCATGGTCAGCATTCGCTTTGGCCATGTCTTGACGGAGACAGCCGTCAGATTGAAATCCTTACCTCCATAAGCGTTGTCCTGGCCATAGCCACCACCGGATGAATAGCCGCCTTGTTGCTGTTGTTGTTGGTATTGCTGTTGCGGTTGTTGTTGTTGTCTACCATAGCCGCCAGGGGCATTATCCCGCTGATCGTAGGGATTCTGTCGTCCACCGTATCTGTTCATATTCCATAGATTAGCCTCACTTGACTCATCATCTTGATCCTGTATTGGAGCCGCGATGGAGTCGTAAGCAGGTCGCAGTGATCGAAGGCGCGAGGGAAAGAAAGAGCAGTTTTCGATTCATGAGATGGACGTCGACTAACCCGTACTGTTGCGACATTGTCAGTAAGCCAAGAGTCAACACACCAAGTATTGAAGTCAAACAGATGTAGTCAAAGGGAGAAGCAAGGATGTAAGAAGGTACGCAATGGGCAGGAGATGCAAGCAGAAGAATTGCCACGGTTCATGTGCGTCAAGCACGTGGCTCGCAGAGGAACAAAGACGGTCGAGAACAACAAGCTTTCCCGCGGGATTGTTCAACGTCGAGACGCCAATCAAGGGGGCAAAGGGTGAAACACTCACGCTCATGGTGGAAATCAGAGAGCGCCTGGGCTCTTGGCAATATTGGAGCGTGAAGCAGAAACGACTTTGATGTCTGAGGACACAACGAGCCACACGAGACACGAAGGAAGATGAGATGTGAAAGCGCGAGTTGATGTTGTTGCTGACTGGTGAGTTTGCAACAATGCACAATCGACGCGGAAAAAGAGCGAATTGCCGGAATGAAGTGGCAGTTGTTCAGATGAAAGGAACAAAATGTACGGAGTGCGTCGCGGCTTAGTCCGTAGCCGTGGTGGCAATCGAAGGGGTTGGCTCAGTGCTCACTGCGCCTGGCCGCTCGTTGCCAAAAGGGGGCTCAGCGCATCCTTGTACCCCCTGGCCATTCACGGCCTCCCCAGCCACCGAGTGTGGAGTGCTCGATAGATACCTATTCACTACCTATTTTTAGCACCAACTACGGTGGCTATTCAGCGTGCAGACGAGTGCCTGCCAAGTACCTGGGCAAAGGGGCCCGAGGGCACCGGCGACCGCCGTGCACGCACACACGGTACATAGTTAGATACACCAACAGAGTCGGCCGCAAGTAAGCCGCTAACCACGTTGGTCAGGGGTTGTCCAGGCGAAGCGAAAAACCAACCTCTGCTCCAGCGTCTGGCTGCTTTATTCAAGGCCCCTTGCGCTAACCGGCCCATGTTTCATGTGCAAGGTGTGGCGTCCAATTGTTTCGGCGTTGCCTTGATGAACTTCTGGTCGAGAGACTCGAGGCTATTCCGACTTGGGGATCTGTTGGCATCGATTGTAGTCATTCCCCAGGCATGATCATCACGAGATTGTTCGTCTCGAAGGTAGTCTAGGCCGATGGCCCTTCACAATTTTGGGGCTGCAACACATGTCACATCGCCACATACATCGCCATATGCAGACATCCTTGTTCGAGATGAATTCAAAAGAAACTTCGGTGCTTGCATTCAGAATACGTGTCCCTGTCATCTTATCTAACATTGTCTGCTCCGGCGTGATAGCAGGTTGCGTGGCAAGAAAGTGACGGAGGGTTCGTCATTTGCTTCTTGTTGAAGCTGGCCGAGTTACATTGCTCTACAAAACAGCATAAGCCGACACATAGCTAACACTGGATTCGCTAGGCTTAAGGACATCATCGCTTCGCTGGTACTGTGTGATTTTGAAGCGTCCTTTCGTGGGATCCTTTGTCTCCTGGGCAATTATCTCCAGCGCAGCCATGGCCACACCGATGGGATGTCTACCACAGACCGTATTTCTTGTCAGCTCTAGGTTGTCGACAAAGGCATCGTGACTTCCACTCTTGACAGCATCCATGGTTGCCTCATCCAGTACTTTAATCGTTTCGTGAATGGGGAGGCCCACTGGCGGAGCATCTGATACTCGCAAATTCATAAGCTTTGTGGGGTCATTCTCTGGCGAATAGACCATGTACTGAAAGTTTGCTCCCCAATGACAAAAGTCGGAGCTGATAATGAAGGCGTTTTGCTCGTCTCTCAAGTAGGGCGCCAAGAGTCTTCCTACACTCTTTTCTCCGTCTCGGTCGAGATCTCCGATGAGAATGGGAACTATGGTGGGAAACTCGTCGGGCGCACCAAAAGTCTCTTCGCAGCGCTTGTACAGATACGGTAGATGCATCTCCAAGGAGTGCTCTGCCCGATCATTTGACGTGGGAATGTCTTCCATCCGTCCTGCGTCCTTGACTTTCTGCAGCGTCTCTAGGTCCACTCGTAAGTTGCCATATGGAGTGGCATGCTTGCCATATGTAGTCACGGCACATCCTTGAAGATAGTATGTGTGGGAGGGGCCCAGGACAAACACTCGCGTTGCTCGGCTGAGATCCAGGCACTTGTACGCCCAGGCTGCGCAGGGACCTGAGAATGAATATCCTGCGTGACTGTAGGAAATGAGTTTTTCCGACTTGTTTTGTTTTGTAGAGGAGTTTGCTTTTTCATCCATGGAGGCTTTCCTTGGTTCATAAGGGAAACATTCTCCTGATCGAACCCAAGTACATATGGCATACGCAGAAGACTTACGGTGCAATCACAATTCTGGCCCCGTCTATAGGCAATTTGTGGCCGTGAATGAAGTCCGGTACTTCAGATAGGTATCCCTCTAGCTCGGTGTCCAGATCGTCTGGTGAGGCGACATACCAGGAGCCTGCCTTTCCGGCCCTTCTCGTGGCCATTTCGTGTCGTGGAAAGTATCGGACGTGTCTACTGAGAGTCGGTATCCGCAAGACAGCGAGTGTCAAGGAATGAGAGATTCAAAAGAAGAGTCGGGCAACGTTGTTCAACACTTATGTACTTGGAGTGGAGAGATGGAGGCTGAGTGGCATTTGTTGAGCTTCGAGGTGATGCATGTATGTATGTAACAAGTCGTACTGCAGCACCTGTCAGCGACTGTCACCAACATCTAAGCCTCCGATTTGCCCCGCTGTTATCTGCGGGGTACAAGTCATCTCGTGAGGCCTTTCGGGGGAATGTACGGAGGCAGCGACTTAATCGGAAAGTGACGCGGTTCGCAAGAAACGGTTGTGTCCATCATTACTCTACGTGAGAAAGACTGTTCTATATTCATCGTGGTTATGCACGAGTCCTGGGTAGCTTGTACTTAGTCCTACCGCTTGGGTGCAGGTATGTGGTTCTCCAAGGAAGATCGAAAAGCAACATCAATGCAACATGAATGTTGCGTAGGTATCTTTTCGAGATTTACACACTCAACAAGCCACGCATTAGACCAGGTGAGGGAGACTTTTTAACCAAAGAGGAACAAACTTTCCTGCCAGTGGCGTAAAAAAGGAACCCGAACCTTATTTCCAGCCATCGATCCGTGCCATATTGTTCCAGACGAGTGCTAAAAAGCGATAGGGTAGGTCATCAACACCAACTTGGCTGAGTTTGACTGACCCATTTTATTGCCCAAAAGAGTCTTGCAGCTAGCCAATTAGCGTTCCCGTCCGCTGTATGCGGAAAAACACAACTTCAATCTTTCTTCAATTCTTCACTGCACGGGTCAAAAAAAAATCATCGAGACGACAGTTACTCGCCTATACCGATCGCACCACAACGACCCAGCCTCACACCCACTGGAACTTCCAGCAAAAATCATACACGCATCATGTCATTCAGAGGCGGCCGTGGCGGCGGCGGCTTTGGAGGTCGAGGTGGTGGTGGCTTCAGAGGTTGGTGAAACCTCGTGCTCTTCACATTCCTGCTTCCCGCACTTGTCGCGAAGCCGGAGTTTCAAAAAGAGCAGAAACATCAGAAAGGCACATTCGAAATCATTACGCTGACACTTTTGCTCCTTTGAATCTCATTAGGTGGTCGAGGTGGTAGCTTCGCCCCTGCTGGGCCCCCCGCCGAAGTCCAGGAAATGGGCACCGTCCAACACGCTGTCGAAGGCGAAATGTTCTGCCGCTCCTCCAATGTCAAGATCCCATACTTCAACGCGCCCATCTTTCTCGAGAACAAGACGCCCATCGGCAAGGTCGACGAAGTGCTAGGCCCCATCAACGAAGTCTACTTCACCATCAAGCCACAGGAGGGCATCGTCGCGACGAGCTTCAAGTCTGGCGACAAAGTTTACATTGGCGGCGACAAGCTCCTGCCACTGGAGAAGTTCATCCCCAAGCCCAAGGTCCCTGGTGAGAAGAAGCCCAAGCGAGCCGGAGGTGCTCGTGGTGGTCGTGGTGCTCCCCGAGGTGGTGGCCGTGGAGGATTCGGCGGTGGTCGCGGTGGCCGAGGCGGACCCCGTGGTGGCGGCGGCTTCTCGAGAGGTGGTGGCCGTGGAGGATTCGGTGGTGGTGGTGGTGGTCGTGGAGGATTCGGCGGTGGTCGCGGTGGAGGTCGCGGCGGCTCTGGCGGATTCTCACGAGGCCGTGGACGTGGTTTCTAGACGGATTCTGGGCCATCCTTGATCCCTATTTCACGGGGCAAAAAAAGATTCGGGAACAAGACGGAAAGAGAACGGCTTCTGATACGATGTGATGCAACTTTGCGTGGAGAAACGTGCTTCTTTGCTATTGCCTGGCCTTTATTTGGGAAGGGAAGAATTAAAAGGCTCGCACACACACACACACACATTGGGCGTTTATGGAAAGATCCTTCTTGGCCACTGTGGACTGGTTCTGGACGGTGGTATTGTTTGTGGGCTGTATGATTCCAAACCATCGCATCACCCATATTGCCTGGAGGGTCTTGGTTGTCTGCTTTTTTTTGTCTTTTTACTTTCTGCTTTCTTATTGATTTTTGGGCTATCTGGAATTGAAATGACATTTGAAACGGCTTTTTATGAGTGTCAGGTGTGATCTCAATTCCGTACATGCATGTACGCAGCCCACAGGCCTGTTTGCCGCATGTCGGGTAATAACGAGAGGCAATGGACCGTAAGTGAGCGAATAAAGTCTGAAAGACACGAGAATGAGACAGTAGCACCAAAAGACGGTTCATTTACTCCTCATCACCACGATCAGCTACTTTTCCCCCAAAAAGAGCTAAGCTCCTGCCTGATAGGTACGTCTGGGCGCGGAGCACAGAGTAGTGTACAGGGAGTCTTGTTCCTGTCGAACACACATATCAGCCCATACACGCAGGGCAGCAAAAGCTAGTACATGCCATGCCGGAGCATTCAATGTGGTCGATGTGATGTTCTCACGAGGCCTTGCATTGAATTCTAAAAATGCTGGCTTGATGCAAGACTTTGCATTAGTGAGAAGCTGGCCTCGATGCTTCCACCCTTCACATACGCCGTACGCGTTCCGTAATGATATCCTGCATCATGCCACCTACCCACGGACCACGAAGTACACGTCAATAAAAGATATGTAGCTAGGTATGTACTCCGTAAATGTACGGAGCATTGCCTCACATGAGGGAAGGAAGATGCAGTGCCTTAATCCTGGCCTTCCCAGGTGCCACTGGCCAGTGAGTGAGTGCCCCACTGCTCTCACCAACAGCA
Organism: Claviceps monticola; assembly: GCA_018360055.1. Taxonomy (NCBI): domain Eukaryota; kingdom Fungi; phylum Ascomycota; class Sordariomycetes; order Hypocreales; family Clavicipitaceae; genus Claviceps; species Claviceps monticola. The sequence goes on from SRPP01000013.1 coordinate 87,992, forward strand.
ACAACTTCGTACAAAGCCGCACAAAAAAAGACAGCACCACCATAATAAGTGTCCCCGGTGAGAGTCGAACTCACGACCTTCGGATGACTCCAACCTGAGGTTGAATCATATCCCTATGAGACCGACGCTTTAACCAACTAAGCCACGGAGACCGGTTGCTTGATGAACACAATGGCAGTTATATCATACTATAATCGCATGATGCTAGATAAGAAGTGTACAAACAACATCGGCCTCCTCATTCGGCAGTCACAACGTCAACATCACGACATAACAAAGAACCATCGAGCGTTAAACGCCAATGCTGTGTTACCACGGCCTGCACCGTCTCCATTGAATGCTGGTCTTCACTTCTATCTACGGATATAAACTATAGTCAATCTTCTTCCCCTCTCTTGGAAGAAAGCAGACAAGACTTCGCGTCCATGCTGCTTTGGTTAAACATCATCAAACGCCGCCCCGTATGATGCATGCCAGACCCTAATATTCTTGCGTTCGACCCACCAAAACGCCGCTTAATGAGAACAGAAGACAAATCAGAAGAAAAGAAAGACTACTAGTAAAAGAACCACCCACATACAGATACAAGAATGATTTAAGAAAGGGAAAGTGACTCCGGTGACGAGAGGACGTGAGTATGCCAATATTGGTGCTCATGAAGGCGATCTTGGCCGCTTTGAAGCAGAGAATTGTGATTTCCTCGCTCCCAGGTAAAAAAAGAAGAGAGAAAGAAGAAGAAAGAATCTGATGCCCCTCAGTCTATAGGGAGCTTGGCTCTTTTCTTCTTTGCCACAATATTCCTGTCATGTGCTTATAAATGTATGTAGTTGAGAGAAAAAATACATGGACACCCTGAAGTGTCTGAAGTGTTCGCTTTTTGTTAGTTTTACGTCCTGCTCGATCGACGCCTTTTCAAAAGACATGCTAATGGCGACCGCCACCCTGGGTCGAAACGCTTCCTCGACGAGTCGACGAGGCCGCCTGAGAGAGTGTTTCGGTACCAGGGCAACAACCTTGTTCTTGACAGTCGTCGATGCACTCCAAAAGACAGCCGTTATCACTAGCACCGTCCAGACCACCACCATCGATCCGCAGAGCCGCAGCATCCCCAACGTGTCGGTGTTGCTCGTCAAGACAAAACTCAGGCTGAATGGTAGCGCTATGAATGCCGTATCCATGAAGACACTTTCGGGCTCTCTTGGCCAACTGCATATACTTTTCGCCACTGTGCTCGTTGATTGGGAAGGCAACTTGCAGATGCATGCTGGCGACAACCTTGGTGTCGGACAATTGCCAAACGTGAATGTGATGACAGCTGACTACTCCTGGAAGACCCTCAATGTCTTGGCGAATTTCTTGAACGCTTATGTTCTCGGGAGTCGCTTGGAGAAGGACTCTTGCCGTAGCTCGAGTCAGGGGAATAGACGTCTTGAGGATGATGGCTGTGATGAAAAGAGACACAGCGGGATCACAGTACAGCTTGCCCGGCCAGTCAGTGAGCCATATGATAAGTGCGGTGACGATGACGCCGACGTTGCCTAGAGCGTCGCCAAGAACGTGAAGCATCATAGCATTCATGCCCATGTCAGCATGGTTGTGGCCGCTCGCCTTGGATCCAGCCTTTCGTGGCAAGGTATGGTTGTGGCCGTCGTGAATGCTCGAGTCCCGGCGCGAACGCTTGTGAGAAGTGTGCGGCACATGAAAGTCGTCGCCATTCGTTCCATTGTTGCCCTTGGTGCCGTGAATAAGGAGGGGAGTCTCTTCGTTGGCATGGGTCTCCGAATCGCCGGTGGCAGTGCCTTCACTGGTGTCACTTCCGACGACCAATCCAGCACCCGAGGATGCAGCCAAACTAGCTGCGATGATATCCTGACGGAAACTAGCCGGGTGAATGCTTATGTCGTCGATGCTTTGGAAACGAGAGTGCCCATTCTTACTGGTACGCTGCGGTGCGCGTCCCCTCAACTGGCCAGAAGCATGATTTCGACTACTGGCGTCATTGCGGCCTGTTGTGGCCTCGAGCCTCTCGCTTGCGCGTCTGACAATGGCTTCCGGAAGAACATCGCCGACGGCGCCGTCCTCATCGGCCACACTGCTACGCAAGTCGCCAGACTCTCGGCCTTCGTCGATAGCATGTTCATGGCCGTGGCCGTGGATGCGCGCATGTCCATGTCCATGGTCATGATGAGCATGACTGTGGCCATGCCCGTCTTCTTCGTCTCCATGAGAGTGTCCATGACCGCCGAGAACAACGAAGCCAAGCAGATTAGACGCCAAACCTGCACACCCGACAATGAGGATGAGCTTGGGCTGATTGATCTCTGGAGGTTCGACGAGACGGGTCAAGGCTTCGAGAATGATGGAAACGCAAAGTGCGATTAAGAAGACGGCGTTGAAGAAAGCACCAAGAATTTCAGCACGAACCCACTAGGTAGAGAAGAAAGCCGACGGTTAGCCAAAAAGCGAATCGTTATCAGAAAGAGTACCATCCATTGTATACGCACTCCAAATGTAAACTCGTCCGTTGTCGCTTTCTGCGCTGCCACAACGGCCCATAAGCCGATTACAAGCGAGATGATGTCGTTGAGCTGTGATAAAAATTAGCCAAGTCTACTCCCCGAGCTGCACTGATCGGGCCAGAAACAAAAGCGCAGGAGGCCTTAGATGTTGGCATACCATGTGAAACGCATCAGCAGTCAAAGCCAGGGAATGCGCGAGGAAGCCACAAATGAGCTCGAGCAAGAAGAAGGCCGTGTCGATGGCGATCATGACCTTGATCCGCGTGCTCTTGGACCACGCCATTTTGGCTGCAGGCAATGCGACAGACGGCGCAATATTGCGCGATTGGTCTTTGATGACGCTGTCGACGTTGACACGAGACAACCAGTGGGACGACCCAAAACGAAACAACGGGCGCGACGGTCGATATCAACTATGTAGCGAAGAATAAAAGAGTTTATGTTGAAATGGAGAGAAAGAGAAGTTAAGGAGCGGGCGAAGCAGAAGAAGGCTGCGTCAACTTGTGATGATGGGTTCGGTGTTGGCTCGTTTGGCGTTGGCGATTGCTCAAATCATAAATGACAACAGCTCGATGACTCGATTTGCATGAGCCGGCGGCCGGGCCTGCTGAATAGTTTGAGTTGGTCCAGTTTTGCAGGATTTGATAGCCGCTTGGAAGCACTCCGTCCGTTGACGCTAGCAGAATGTGTCAAGCACGTACGGAGTACTCCGTACTCTGTACGTCTTGCAAGTTACACGTGCTGAAGTACCTATCCGCTACCAATGATCCGGCTGTAAAGTACCTACATGCTGAGTGCCGAGGCTGCGGTGGCACCTACGGAGTACTCCGTACACCCACATTCGATCGCGAATTCGATTACATACTCTGTAGTTAGGTAGCTAAAATGTGAGCAGCTTGCATATTGTATCCAAGGTGCCACCGCATAGGGTGCATGTCCGAAAATCTCGAAGCCTGGATAATTTACTGACTTGCTTTGACAACCGCAAGTAAGTAGTCCACTCTGAAAACTCCTAAGACCATGCGTTGGCAGCATACAGGACTCCATGTAGAACTCCATGCAGAACCAGGGATAAGGCATGGCTGTCGGACATTGGCGGTACGTTGCTGATTTTTCGAACTTTCGACAAAGCTGACGCACAACCGGCACAAGTACATACGGAGTACAGAAAAACCCCACTTCATCTCATCTTATGATCTTAGTCGAACCCCCGGTCGCGGCTCCCCGCTTTGTCGTGTCGTGTCGTTGCTACCTTATCGGTGCCACAACTGCTTCAAACGCTGCACCTGCATGTGGTCAGAACGCACAGTCGGCGAATCATGCCGGAATATGCTACACAGAATGTGGACGTGAACAGCGGCATGCGCGCTTCGCAAACAAAGCGCCGCAAACTCGGAATTAAGACCGGCAACATTCAGCAAGGCATACTCTGTACCATATAACTATCTGGCACACAAGGCGCCAACCAGGCCTTGTTGTTTGTTCTTCGTTGCTGCTGGCTTATTACTAATAAAGCCATGCATGATGTCGCTGCCGAGGAAGCTGTTTGGAAACTCCACAGGCTCACACGAGGTTCAAGGTCACATCGCACCGGTACGACGCGCTGCCGCTCCTGCAAACATGCGTATGGTGGTGTCTGTGCTGTTTGATGCGCGGAGTAAGCGCTGACCAAATAGTCTAGAGCTATCCTGATCCGGGACAGCCCATCGAGACGCCATGAGAGACAACGACGCCGCCAATTAAAGGCCCGAAAATGCAGAATTTTTACGAAGGCTTGCGGTGTTTGTTCGATGTGATGGACTGCTACAGCTGCAGCCCATCCATGATGACACGACGATGATGACGTGCGGCACTGCAGGAGAAGACACCAACGTGTATCACTTTGTGAACCACATCACCGTGACATTATTTTCTTTGTGGCGACCCTCAGCGCAACGCTCTGGCCACTTCAGTAATTCGACTCGAGTTACTCGAGTAGTGTCGATCGAAATCAGTAATAGCCTGATGAACACATTGAGCCACGAGAGAAACGTAAAACGAAGAATTCGGCACCATCTCCACACGATGATACTTTCGTGACTGAAGCAACAGCCACAAAGTGCTAAGTCGAGCCCAGTCTTGACATTCCAGGATGTCTTGTAAAGTTGTAACGTTCCTCAAACTTCAGTTGACTTGTGTTTGCCGCTGACTCCAAAACAGGAGACTCGGTCTAACTACTAAGAGTCGAAATGTAGTCCTCGGCGACAGAGAAATCACTTCGCTGGTGGGATACAGCATTCCAATGAACCCTACTCAGTGAACTCATCAACATGGCATGACAACAGAGCATTGCTCAAAATTGCATGGCCAACATAGGGCGACTTGCTCTTTCCCTATTCCTTACGAATTCCAACCCCGGTCGCGCCGTCGAGACAGTCCTTCTTTAGCTGCGTGCCGCCCTAGGCTTGCACGAAGCATCACGGTCTGTTGAATCTGTTTTCACGCAAGCAAACAAAATGACTTCGTCGACGGGCTTGCAAAGCTCGGAAGCTGACGACGATTGGGAAGCTCGTTTGCGAAATAGCATACACTTACGGAAGACGATGCTATAAATCGGCTGTCTCCAGATCAACGCAATATCCTTCGCTTCGCCCGTGTTTGTCCTGCATCGATTTGCTTCTTAATTAAGACCTGTAGACGACAGGTTCTTCCTAGTGTCATGAGATAACTGAGGAAGCAGTGAGATGCAAATGATCAGCTTGGTCTCTTCCTCGTTCTGCCGACGAGAGCTTCGTTGTCCCTCAAGCACATATGGCCGACGTGACTGCCAGGCCACTCTCAATTCTGGGGGCTGATCAAGACATGTTGCGCAACATTGCGTCTTCTGGATCTATCAAGACGAAGAAAGCATCGGCACTACGGAGGACACTCCAAGAAACATGAGCAGCATGCGCCCGGCGCCGCATGGCATGACCGCAACGCATATACCAGCTCAGAGATGATTGAGCTCGTGTAGAATATCTTCATGACGGGATGAATACAAATATCAAAGCTGCTGTGCTCGATTTCACAGAGGCTGTCTTGCCTTCGAGCGCCACCCTTCTATCGGTCTCGTTGAGTCGCTTCACGGCATGGCCGGATCCTGTTTACGTCTCCGAAAAAGTACATGAAGCAGGTGAGAAGTACATTTGATTGAACCAAAGACGGGTCACAAGAGAGGTTGAGGACGAAGAAGGTTCCGTCTTTTGTGAAGGGCTCGTCTCTTGTGAAGGGCTCGTCTCTTGTGAAGGGCTCGTCTCTTGTGAAGGGCCCGTCTCTTGTGCGAACGCCGAAAATGGCTTCGAAAACTTGAAAACTCATGCACGGGGTGGTAACGGTTCCTGTCTATGCGGGCGCTGTGATTGATGCGTTGTGTCCGCTTCACATCTACGTGTCTGCGACGAGTAGGTTCAAACATGGTTTGCACTCAGTACATAACTCATCCATACAAAGGGTGTCTTTCTTATATGGCATGATCATCACACGACCAGTATCCATAACCTGCAATGATAATAGAACTACACGTCGCATTGTTTGCAGAGCGTTAGTCTAATGTCAGTATATGTCCCGATGTTTACAAGTACCATATACAGAATCCTCATGCTGCATTCTACCTTCTGCAATGCATCCTCGTACCGCGACATGATCCATAAACCTGCAGACATCACACGTCCAAATTACGCGGTATACAACTCACTTCTCATGTGCCTTTCACGGCGCAGGTCACACCCACAGTTATCCTCTGCTTTCCCTCTGTTACACGCCATAAACTGCGTATTGCATCGTAAAGACGAAGCGGCCACAAGAGACTTGGATCATGGATGTGGCGGGTCGTCCTCACTGTAGCTTGGGACTGAGCGTTCTTTCGGGGACGTCCTCGAGTTTTGTTGGTGCAGCAAAAGGAGCAAGCTCATGTATGGTAGGACCTAGGTATACCTGCATGCTGGTTACCAAAACCTATGCTGGGTACGAACTGTAGTTAGCTAGTGAGTACAATGTAGGTAAGGCAAGCCTGGCAAGGAAACGTTGACGGCGGGAACTTCTCCCCAACAGTCCACTCTATTAACATTTCTTATCCTTTCTTGAAAAGTTCTATGTACTACGGAGTACATACAACTTACTCCGTACAACGGTACAAGCGTACACTTATCCTCGGACCTCGTCGACGCACAAAGTCCCAGACTCCCAGATGCCCTCAACGCCATGCAAAGTTTTGCAAATACCGTAACAACCCCCCTGAATCATCACCGAACACATCATCCATGGCAGATCCATCTCTCGGACAAGTAAAAGTCCCACCCCCCCCCCGTTCCGACACCTTGGGCCCCAGCACCAACGGGGACCACAGAACACGTTCATAAAACATGGCCAGACATGCATGACGCTTGCCTCGCTAGGCGCTTCCCTCGAGGCAACATGCGCAATGCACCAATCTCTAAGACAAGCTCCAGTCCGGATGACACGAGAAGAAGAAAAAAAAATCACGATCAAGATCTCATTTGTTGGCCGTTTTTATGCCCTCTGTCTAGATAGGTAGGTTAACGCATGTTCAAAAGTATGTATAACCCACGCACTCACAATGCACAGGACGAACCGAAGTTCCATTCATGCACCTCTGAAATAAGCTGCCCACCACGCTGCGCCTCCCTAACGGACATGTGATGTGTGTAAATCAACGCAAAGCTCGTCTTGTGCCGCTGCCGCCGGCCAGCCGCTTACCGGCGCGTCTTATACGTGCAAAGCATGCGGCGCAAGGGCCCCGAGAATGAGATAATCATGCGTACGCGTAGGGGGCAAGGCGGCACACACTACGACATACGACGCAGGGTTGGTTTGCCGGGCATTACTTAGCTTGCTAGCGCGTCTGGAGTTGAGACAAGATAGAGGCGATACAAGAGTCCAAGACCAACGACAATAGGGCAGCTCAGACCAGGTCTGAGGTCAACCATACATACATATGTACATCTGTACCAGGAAAGATATGTAGGGCAAAAGACGACGGGTCACGGACCGTCACGGACTAGAATAAGGGATAGACAGACACGAAGTTGGCTCATGGCGTGAAGCGTGGCACGCGCTGCTCCTCCAACCACGCGATATTGAGCACGCGAGGGCATTCATCGAACCGGGCAAGGGCGGGTGAAACAGGCCGGACGTCATTACGTATGAGAGTACATATTTGTACGTGTACACACGCGCGTACAGCACATGTAGTCCGTTTTTCTTCCGGCTCGTTCTCATCTCGCCCGTCCCGGCTTCCGGCCGGCGGTTCGCGTGCAAGGCCAAGCAAGAATACGGACGAAGCAGCTGTAGCACGGCTGGAAGAGTAAGATCATACGCGGGGGTTTACGTCCGTTATCATCTCCATGTCAATCTCGGTTTACTTCCCGCGAGTGGACAACAGATCGCGTCACGGGGTCCTTCTTACTCGACGTGATATGTACCTAGACGGAGGGACCGAATCGCCAGCGCTCAGCACAGCCTTGACGAGCTTCAGCATGAGCCGTGAGCCGTGAGCCGTGAGCCGTGAGCGGCTCTGACAGCTTCGCTTTCCCCGGACACCCGAGCGAGGTTGTAATTACATGCGAGCTTGTCTAGGTTGGTCCCCAAATATGTATGTACATAATGTATGTACCATTCTTTGGGGGGAATTAGGCGGGGAAAGAAGGGCGGCCGCCTCAGCAAAGCGGTCTGCCTAGTTATTCCAAGCCTTGGGCGCGCTCACCGCCGGCCTCGTCGGTGCTCAGGGCTATTTCCTCTTAAGGATTCAGAAAAGCCTTGCCAAAGATCGGGAATTCGAATGGACATCGGCAATGTCATACGGCAAGCCGGAAAACATGGGGCTTGCAAGCGAGGCAGGCATGGCAAAGCACGTCTTTTCCATCAGACCGGCTTACCGTTGCGAACTTGCGATGCTGCAATTTTAACAAGCCAACTCCTTCTCACACTTTAGCCGACTGTTTTGGCTTGCAAGGCTTTTAGGTATGTATGTATGTAGGTAGGTCTAAGGTACCTACTGTAGTTGTTTGGGCGGTCGCGTCGTGAGAGCGCCGTCGGCCTCATCTTTCTCACCTGTGCATATCGCCGTATAGGTTTTAGGAAAGTGGTTTCAATCTGAGATCTTGCAAAGGGAAAGACGCCCAGCCTCGTCTCTATCCTTGTGTCTTGTGTCGTGTGTTTGGTTTGAGGTCCCGCCATCGTCACCCAACCTTTGACGAATTTCTCTTGTCCAGCTTTGCCGGCGCTGTGTTTTTGCGGGACCTTATGCAATGCAATGCATTGATGCAAAGAACAACTGCCCACCATTCTACTGCGTGTCTAGGTAGGTATAAAAAGGAAAGAAAAAAATTAGGATCAAGAGGCATGGAAAATAGAATAAAAATCAAGGAAATCTCGCCATTGACGTGACATGCTGTCGACAATTAGGACTGACTATGCCTCATATGCGGATCGAAGTTTCTCGTCCCCTCTCTCTAGCCCGTGCTACCTTACTTTGCCATTCCGGCTTTTGGAAGGAGGGGCCTTGAGTGGGAGTTTTTTTTTTTTTTTTTTTTTGCGGAGACGAGGCGGAGCTCCGGGAGAGTGACGATGCCTTTTGTAGATGAGTAGTTATGGTGGTGTGCGGATCAAAATGGGGCAGCGGCGGCCCTCATGTCGGTTATTGCCTGGAATGTTCCGCATTGCATGGCTGTACCCGTGGGTGTGCACATAGGGCGTGCATGATGCTCCCGTTCCGGTAGTTGAGATCAACGAGGATCAACGAGAATCAACGAGAATCAACGAGAATCAGCGTACATACTCCGTAAAGCAAGCAGGAGACGTCTTTGCAGTTGTCTCTGCCAATGAGCGGCGCGCATAGTAGATCAAGGGATATGTACTCCGTACGCCGTACGGAGATGAACCCAAGAAATCATCATGCGCGCGTCATTCTTAGTAAAGCTGAACTATAACTAATACCTGGGACTCTGTCTGGTGCCTGGAAGGGGAGCGTGTCCTTTGTGATTTTTGTGATTGACGCGCCCTTGGCTTGCACGCAATGCGCTGCCAAGCTGCCACTTGCCGCCTCTTGCTGCATTTTTTCATTCTCGCCGTCAGAGAAGCGCCACCGTTTCGCATGCAGCGGACGCGGCTCTGCTGCTGGCTCACGAGCTCCATCAAACTGACCCGTGACATTTGGCGCAAGCCTTTGGCCCGGAATGCGGCGTCCAACTTGATCAGCAGCCATGTCAGTCAGTCAGGCGAGCCGCGAGACCCCAGTCGCCTTGATGAGCAGGTAGGTATCGGGCCAGCATCACGCCAACGCTGCAATCCGGATGCGGGAAGGCAGCCAGAATGTTTCCAGAGTCCAGACAAATCAAGTGATATGGGGCGTCTATGTAAACGCGCGCACATACCGTATGCTCCGTGAACCCCATGATGGGCCATGGCATCTTTCAAGTTTCAACCTCCAACCCATGCTTCGACTGTCATCTGAAACGCTGGCGCCGCGAACGCGTCTGCATCACACGGATCGAGTTTCATTATGCCCGAGTAAATCCCAAGCATCAGACTGTTGACGTAGTGCTGGCCGTCGATTCTGTTGCCGCAACACACGTTACAGCTTACACGTAATTGCCAACTGCATCATACGGAGTACCTGTGATAACTTACAAGGTACACACACCACGCGATGCAGATGCATATGGACATAGATATACGGAGTACATATGTACAACATGATGAGTATCGTATGGAGTAGTTACATGCTGCCAAAGGATTGTCGTCCACGGTCCATCTATCGGTCCACATTGACCCTTGCTGGCGCCGGCATCTTTTTTCACCCTCCCTGTTCGCGAGCCTTCATACCCAGCCCCAGTTCTGCACTGGATAAGCTCACCTGGACTGCCGGGAGCATCAGGGCCTCAACCAGATTCACAAAACCCTTCGTTTTCGTTGCTGGCATAGGTATGTACTCCATACGGAGTAGGAAAATGACGTGGAAGGATAATGCTTGACCGTTTTCTTCTCCACTATATCGCCTCGCGCCGCCTGCCAATTTTGACCCCGGACAGTAGGGGGGGAGGGTTTCGGAAAAGTCTTTCACATGCTTACTCCGTACTCGTATGTACATACGGAGTACATGCTCGATACGCCTGTCTGGGCTGAAAGTCCTCGGCACGCTGGCGGTCCCTTCATTTTCCTCTCTCTTGTTCGTGCTTGAATCATGATTCTCGATGTTACGTGGAGTAGCATGGAGTGCCAAGATAAAATTTCCCTACGGAGTAGAGGCAGAAAAGACAACACCCAGGTCAGCCAGAAATTGATGGAAACGCTTGAGCTGCAGCAAAGGAGCCACAAGTTCCTCGATTATCACCTGGGAACCATGCATGTGTGATGGTCCATGGATTCTGGCGGGACTAGCGCGTCTATCTTTGATCTCCAAGGCGAGCTCCATCATGATATGTCTATTCGTGGTATTGAATGTGGGCGTGGCCAGGGCTAGGCCAGACGAATCACGATATATGTTTCTGAGCAACGCTGACAACTATGCTGGCGGTGTAAGATAGCCAGCCATCAGCACAAATTTTGACTTATCGAGATGGTCTGCTCGTTGTGACGAATCTTCGCTTACGATGCTGCAGCATACGCCATGATACTTGTGAGATACATACTCTCATCGGCCCTTGCATGTCGTGTCGCTGGATGTGCGTGAGGCCCTCCTCTTTTCGATGTAGTTGCTGTCCTGGCGCGTCATTGGACTCGTAAGTCATGATGCCAGAGTGGTCGAATTGCAACTTGCAAGTGGTACATTTCCTTCATAGGCAACTTTCTGGTCGCACTAATATCGATACGGACGTAGCGCCACCTTGCCTCGAGAGTCGACATGTTTTTTTTTGTCTTCCCTTCACCTCGGCTCACAACGTTAATTATGGCGAAACGCCTGCTGCCCTGATTCTAGGGACAAATGTTGGGTCGGGACTCGGGACTCGGCCTTCGTGAATCGTGGGTTGTCCCGTGGATTGTTCCGACTGTGAATTGCTACCCGCACGGCTGGGGCCCGCTGAGCCCAGCTGAGGATCACGACTCCACGAGCCACTGAGGCGGTTCTCCGTGGTGGCCTGAACCAGCTGTGTATGTAGGTACCTACAGTACTGCGTACAGAGCACATATGTACATACATATGTACATATCAAGTCTTTGCCAGGCCGAACAAGGAACAAGATGGCCCCGTGCCAAGCGCTGCCGCAACCTCATGCACACTTCTCTCGCCCTTGATCATAGGTATCAAGACACTGACTTACCTACCTCCTGGACCGGAGAGAAACTATCTATGTACGTACGGAGTAGGAAGCAGTCAAGTCGCACTTTACTCCGAACACCAGTCGAGTCTCGGAAGTCGTTGCGAGTGACAGTCCCGAGTTCTGAGTCTTGCATCGTTTCCAGTCCTCATTACAGCCTCGTTCTTTTGAAGTCACTGGGGGATAGATATAGATTGCCGCTTTGCTTTATCAACGTCGCACAGATTATCACAATGCACATCAGGCGATGGGCAGTCGGATGCATGGCGTGACTCTTGGTCTATAGTTAGCTTTTCAACTCCATCACCCAAGTAGATGTTTGCTCAGGCCACCGCACAGAGCATCTGGACAGTACATGTTAGTGCAATAATGAAACGCAACTGCTAATATGATGTGTGAACTCCATTGCACCCTGTGAGGTTGGCTGAGCGCTGTGCTGTGCATGACGGAAAACGGGTAAACCTGTTAAGACTCTCATGCTACATACATACATATGTATTATGTACGGAGTACTTGATTGTGCATATTGATCTTACGACATCTCGCAATCTTGTCGCCGCGTTCGGCACGCGTTCGCGAACAATGAGAGACCAGACCATCGCTGGAGGCATTATTATTCGTCATCGTTCATGTGTCGCGTTCACCGTTGACGTTTTCATGGCCGGGAAGCTTTCCACTTCGTCGTTGGGAAGTTAGGATCCAAGGCGCCCCCCCCATCTGCGCGGGAACTACGGAGTACCGTAGTCGCGACTTTTTCCGCCTAGTCTTTGATGCCATGTGTGAAATGCGCTGTGCAATTGTACATGCTCCGTAAGCAGCTCAACTTACCTAATGCGTCGCACATCGCAAACGCCACTGTGTAAACATTCAGTCTAGACAAGAGATCAATGACAGTTTGTACGTTAAGTGCAAGAATCTATTCTGCGCTTGTGCCGCCATCCTCGTTTTATTCATCATCGGTCGCATTGGCGCAAAGTATGTATCCCACACGTGACACAACATCTAGGTAACCTTTGTCGCCGAAAATGACGTTCGAGCTAGGATCCCTGTCGTCGTTCAGACAGGCAGTACGGAGCATGTACCTACCTATGAGCAATCAGACCTAGATATAACGATTCTACTCAGTATGCCTCAGGGCCGTCGTTAAATCGAGGTATCGTTCAGGTGAGGGTCACGTGGTCACATGCTGCATGTACCCTATATGGAGACGCTGCATTTTTCTGCAAGCACAACCCTCATGATACGGCACATATGTCGCTGGAGGACTGAAGGAAGACCCAATTCTCTTATTTATTGCTTCTTTTGATGTTATTGCCATGATAAATTGTCCATATGTGGAAGTTTAATGAGGGTGATGTACCGAGGTGGTAAAAGATGATGTTTATGGAAGCTTGCACATAAAAATCTAGCACTACATTGATGGATCTGCATAATCTTGCTGCTAGAAGGTCAGAAATGCAGCGAAAAATTGGGCGCGATGACCTTTTAGAAACGATTTCAGCTATTTTTGAACCAGAATTGCATCGGCTTCGTTTTAGCGAGGATTATCGTTAGTTGTTAGGCAAACCCAAATTTTCAGCTCTGACCTATCGTTTTAGAGAGGATATCAGCCAGGTGAGGATCGTTATAACGAGGTCTGACTGTACCTACTTAGGTACCTCGAATGTACTCTGTACTCTATATGTAGGACATCTGCTTTTGACGAAGAGCGGCGTCAATTGAACATATCATTCTCGAAGGAGGAAATCCGTCTGGGAAGAAGCATCGAACGAGGTCGGCGTCGACGTCGGTCAGGGCTCAGGTTTTGGTGTTAGGACAGTGCTGTGGTGGCGGTTCATGCCACAGTACATATGCATGTACTACTGGCCCAGAACTGCGCACGCGTGAAGCATGTTTAAGTTTGAATCTCGTTCACGTCCACTTCGTGCCGAGACGCGTCTGATGATCCTCATTGGCCACCTGCTTTGGGGCTGCAAAGAAATGGCAGCCCGGCGGCGACAATGGCGCTACAACCACCGACGAAGCTTGGATCGTAAAAGTCGATGTGCTGTCGTCGCTTCTTGGGACCGACAGATGTCCTTATTGGCTGCAGCATTTTAGATAGGAATCAAACTTCTAGGTTTCAACAATGGCCACTGACCACCGAGAGGTCTTGATGACCACTCCGTGCAGAGTGGTTGCTACAACAATCGACCATTTCCCATCAGCAATCCGACAGTCGTAGTATTGACATTGGAGCGATGACTTTGCGCAGTGCTGTTGCATGCATGATGTGGCCAGCAAGGTTAGGGGGCACTCAGTCTGAGCCAATGATGATGCTCTGAACAGCAGAGAAGCGAGCCATGCCATTGCTATTTGCAGCAGATTTTCGCATTGACTGAATTTCGATCTTGCACAAGCCAGCACTAGCGGCAAGATGCTCAATAGACTTGCAGAGGTACAGAGTAGTTATACGATCATATGGTGCGGAATTCGCGGCTTAATCAAGTTGGAGAACACTGTTGAGAGCGCATCGATTTTATCAAAGGTCATGATCGGGTCTTGGTTATGTCAAGGTTGTTGAGAAAACTCGCTCGTTGCTGATGCTGCCTAATAATGCTGCCTGGTATGTAGATAGGTATCTGTACTATGTAGGCTGTGTAGCTACTAGCACCGGTACCTACCTAGTCCTGTCTGGGACAGTAGGTACCTACCCTTGGAAGTCTTGAACCTCCACCCGCCTGGAACAAGCGACTTTCAGGAAGGAGGCACCCACCCATGCGAGGAAGGTCTCGAAAAGGACTATGTAGAAAGCATTCTCGCTCCTATGTACTTACCGATTCGTCAGCCAATGAAACGAGACGCCGAGGAAACGATCCAAGACAACGGCTGTGTGAAGTCCTTACTCTACCTATGTCGAGTGCCTCTGTGAAGATGCGAGCAAAGAGGCACAAAACGGAGCGCAATCTAGGCTGATGAGTAGCACATTACTCCGTATATCATCCAAGTTTCTCTCATACATACATACTTGGAAGCGAAGGCATGCCGCACGCAGTCTTGAACGCTATCAAACGCCTTCGCGCTTGACTACGAATAGGTACGTAGACTACTGCCTACTCCGCATTGTACGGAGTGTATGTACATAGGGTGTTTGATTGACCAACAGGCTACAGCCCCTGCCCTGTAAGCCACTGCTGGTCCCTGGAAGCCTGCAGCTCCATAACTACAGAGTTCGCGCTGGAATTGACTTTCTCCACTGGCGTTCAACGGCTTCCCATCAGCCCGCCGTTTGTGAGCGTACTGCCTACTATGTATGTAGCATTGTTACCTCAAGCAGGTGCCTTGGCCGCAGCATACGGTAAAGTCTGTAGAGCATCAGCATCAAGACTCAAAGAGCAGAAGCCAGCAGCGATTTCTAAGAGGATGCGGGGAGAGATTGATGGTGTGCTGAGTCTGACCGCCCCGGGGGCGAGATGGGAATGGGACGCCCTGCAGGCTGCGGCAAGCTGAGTACAGCCAAGAATCCTGCTTGGGCGGAATCTGTGGATGGTTCCTGTCTCGCTTCGGGAGTCGGGACAAGTTCGGTACACATATGTACATAGTAGACACTGCGTTTGATTATCTGTCTGACCTCCCTACATCTGCCATCTCCATGTATTACCCTCAACTACCCTCAACAACGGAAGAAGGAAAAGGAACCGCGTTGCATGACTTCCTGCCTTGCTTCGTATTTTTTCTCTGTCTTCGATTTCCAATTTGTCTTAGCATGCCGATACTGACACGCCCACGATCTTGTGCAACGGCATCGCCACCACACGGGTGGTGGTTCAGTCCGAAAAGGTGCCCCTACATACTTTATACATGCGTTGGTGGACCACGGTGTGAGGACGAAGCAGAATACATACAATACCTAATATAATATAATTCTATTGGGCATACCATTCTCTGTACGAATAGTTACCTTGCTCATGACTGCACAGATCGACGTCAACCTTCAACGAGCTGCGCTGTAATATGTACCTAGCAGTGGCAGCGGGCCTCAGCAGCGACAATTTTGAAGTCTGCACTTGAACACCGAGATCCAGGATTGAACTGGGTTCTCTCTTCGCTTTCTCCTGGGGTTTGGAATTGATGGGTGGACACAGCTGGCTCTTGCATTGATGCATTGGCCGTGCGTAACCTCTATGCGGCAAGTGAACTGTTGTGGACACACCAGCAACGCTTCACATGGCATCGCCCGTGATGTTAACTAAGCTTTAATAGCATAGTTACACGGTACACCTATCATCTATGGCGACCTAATGTATGCTGACTCCTGAGTCTACCGTATGTAGGTAGCGCTTGCACCAGGAACTCACAGGTCGAGCGCCGCTTCGCCAACTTGTCTAGCTCAAATGAGATGCTCTATATGCAATGTGTTTCAGTTGCAACTGTCGTTTAGCATGATTTCTTCTCGACAACTCGATGAAAGACGGCTTCCAAATGGACTGCAAATAGCAACAATCCGGCAACTTTGACTCAATCTGACCTCTCGTCGGCAACTTAGAGCTTCGTAGGGACTGTATAAATAAATCATGGCAACTGAAAGAAAAGACACAACGCGACTACGACACGACTACGACTACGACACGACTACGACACGACTACGACACGACAATGACACGACCCAACGGCCATGATACCATCTTGTTATTCCGAGCATGATGGGTTCATGCCAGCCAGCATTCAGGACCTGATGCAGCTCGTCATACATGTACCACTCGCAAACTAATTGGTGACGCAAATTGCGGACGATCTTCTTGGCTAGTGAATGTAAGTGCACGCCACACCCCGGCCGCCAACCCAGTTGAGGAACCCAGGTACCCCAAGCTTGAACGGGCATCACTTTGGCGCCTCTCGAGTCTCATCGTCCGCTTCCAATTGATGCCGGTCGAATTGGATAGGCAGGAGGGGCGGATGGACTCCAGTTGGCCACAGCGGCGGCGGTGATGATGGGAGGAAGAACAGCAGCCCCTCTCCGCTCTGCCAACGCCCTCTTCCCACACGCATGTCACCCGCAGCCGGCAGCCCACTTGGGAGCAACAGGTTGGACGCGCTGCACAAGTCACCAGACAAACCCCGCTGGAGCTGGAGTTGATCCATCTAGGACTCGCATTTGGCTCCTCTCTGGCCCGTCTCTGACCCGTTTCTGACTCTCTGGCTCGTCTCTGGCCCTCGCAGCTCCTCCTGCCAGGGGCTGCGACACATGGATCGTGCGAGAGAAGACGCAGAGTACCTATGTACCCTCCCCGCTCGTACCCAGCCTGGCTACCAGCTGCCCAGTCCCAGGTCCCAGTCGACTCAGACGTTAGAACAGTTGGCTGGCTGGCTGGCCCTGCTGCCAAACCTTGCCAATACCCGCATCTCACGGCGAGCTTGCTTGCCGGGTTCGGGTCACTCTCTGCTCTGGCGTTCTCCTGATTAAAATTATTTCTCCGCCTGTCCGTTCTCTCCTCGTCTACCTATCCTCCTCATACATATCTCTTTTTTATGCCACCTTCCTCTTCCCACCTCCATGTTCAGCTCCTCCTCCTCCTCCTCCTCCTCAACGTCTACCTCATTTTTCGTCCACTTGCCTCAATCTCTCATCCATTCAGCTTTCAATTTGACCTGTTTGGATCAGCAGGTCGGTTGATTCTGACAATTGGATAGAGGAGAATTCCGCAAGACTTTCAACCCTTTGGACTTGCATCTCCACCCTCTCGGTCACGATTGTGAACAACTTGGGCAGAAAAAAGATATCCTCCAAGCCGACCGGGTGTCCGAAACCGAAATCAACGACGACGAGACCGAAGGACGAGGGTCGATTTTGTATAATTCGTGAAACTGTGAATTACCTTCGCTGGTATTTTTGCCCTTTCACTCGACCTACGGCCTAGTCTTCATTCCAAGTCGTCACCCTCAAGGTCTTCCCTAATACGCCCCTTGTCAATTCCTCGGCCATATCAGGGAATTTAAGCACAACCTGCCTAACCCACTCGCCCCTTTCCTTCGATACTTGTCTACGTTGTGAGTGTTGAACGTCCCTTCCCGAGACAGAGTCACTTTTACAGCACCGACATTGGCCGAATTGTGTCCTCTTTGTTCGGAGGGAAGTCGTGGGTGCAGCCGACTCAGATCATTCACCTCTAGCATTGCTCCATCCATTGGAACTCCACCAAGAGGAAGAAACAGGACTGATCATACTTTGCTCGACACCACATTTGGTCTACATGCGATATTTGGCACTTGCTGTGGCAGCATTCATATCTGTTGTCATGACTTTCTTTCGTCGACCTCTGTCAAAATTGCACTTGCACTTCGTCCGCTTAGCCTGCGTCTCTCATTGCTTGAAGTAACAGCGAATAAGCGTATCCTGCTTGCTCTGGCTTCTCTCTTTGATTTCGAAAACGTGCCTTGGAGCGTTTCAGAGGTCAACTCAGCCAAGTTGCCGTCAGACGGTTTCTCAACTGTCTAGCGAGTGGAATTGTACTCGCAGGCGTGGCATGTCAACCACCAAGTGCAGCCCATCCCTCGAATTAAGCCTCGTCAGCATCGCATCAACAGAAATGAAAGTTGCCATGGAAAGTTGTCGAGTATCGCATGCAACACAAATATGATGTCGAGCAAAGTATGATCACTCCCTTTCTTCCTTTTGCTGGAATTGGGCTCGACAAAGCAATGATGGAGCTGAACGAGCTGCGGCGGCAGCAACCACGAAAGCTTCCGAGAAGTCATCTACCTACACAGGAACCTGCAAGAAGCTTACCCTTTTGTTGAGTTGCGTCCGTGATAACAATCCTAATAACGTCTTAGCTTTTTTTTCTCCAGTCGCTGTCGACTTTATTTCCGAATAATCGGGCCATTCGTGCGGGAGACGTTCACTCGTTAGTCCTGCCCCGTCAGTGGTCACAGCATTTGTCTCAACCCGCCCGCCCTCTTCTCTGGGCACTCTACATAGCGACGGTAAGCCACCTCTCCACCTTTTCTCCTTCACCCCGTCTAAAGTCCTCCGCCCATCTCCTGGTATCAATTCCTCCACATTCCAGGTGACAGTCCAAAAAGCATCATCCAGCAAGGGAGCCTCACACTAGAGGGAATTGAGTTTCTGGTCCCTGAGGGATTGCTACCTGCATGGCAAACTTCTCAGGCGTGAGCGACATTGAATCGTTTCTTGATAGAATTCGATGGAGGGTCTCAGAGCTAACGAATGTGATCGACAAATACATAGCCTCCAACCAAGCGGCAGCTTGTTCTTTTAACAGCTCCTCGTCCAATCTTTTCGCGTCGACTTTGCACTCTATCGAGCCCATGATTTCGATTTCGGCCCCAGCCACAGTCATTCTTTTCTACTGATATTCATACCGCGCTCTTCTAATTCTAATAATCTAATTCCTTCCCGCATTACACAACTCGATTGACACGACCGAGTTCGTTCTTCATTGAGGTGGTTTTCGACCTGCAGATTCCTCGGTTACTTGACACAGCTTTCTCTGAGACTCGACGGGCTCCTCAACGTGTTCTCAAAAAAGCCACACCGTTCCTACAACTTGGAGAGACACTCAGGATCGTCATCAGCCAACATTCGACACAACATGGCTTTTCGTGATGCCGACGACACTTTCTTCGTGGAGTCCGACGAGCCTCATTTAGCACGTCTTGACTCTCGCACAGCTGCGAGGTTGATCTTACAGAATCGACAAGACATGATTGCTAGCGACTTATCACGGCTTGCCGGAGATGAATATTTAGAGGATATCATGTTGCACATGAAAGAGATGGAGGCACGTATTCCCCCCCCCTCCTGGCTCGTTCCACCCATGCTTCACCTTTATCAAAGCTAACATGCAAACAGGATGAAACACTAGCCGATGCGAGCCTCATCGACATGCAACGTGAGATCCAGTGGTACATGAGACCATACCTCATCGACTTCCTCATTGAAGCTCATGCTGCCTTCGCCCTCCTGCCGGAAACACTATATCTTACCGTCAACCTGTTGGACCGATATTGTTCCAAACGAGTCGTTTACAAGCAACACTATCAGCTGGTTGGCTGTGCCGCCTTGCTCATTGCTGCCAAGTATGGCGACAAGAAGGACCGTGTACCGCAAATACATGAACTCAGTAATATGTGCTGCGGACTTTACGATGCAGGCATGTTTATCCAGATGGAGCAGCACGTATTAAACACGCTGGAGTGGAAGCTCGGACACCCCACTGTCGAATTTTTCGCAAAGCTTATGGTGACAGAGGAGTATGACAACCGAGAGGTGGAGCAGATGGCCAGTTATTTGAGCGAGAATGCTTTGTATCACCGAGACTTTGTGTCAACAAAGCCGTCAATAATAGCTCGATCATGCTTGGCGTTATCTCGAGCCATTCTTGGTCGACCCGAGGTCAATGACGGAGAGTGGGATCATGAAGAGAACCTAACGTTACTAACTCTTTCTCAACACCTCGACCATCCGTCTGCACCCCTAGCCCGAAAGTACTCAACGCCGCATATGTCGAGGGTAGCACAGAAGCTCGCCGACTTTATGGCTGAACAAGCCGCAATGGTGGCACACGCTTCCAATCCCCCACCACCGGCGGCCAAGATAACGTCAAAGCAAGCCGACATATACAGCACCCCTCAGAAGGGACACGGTGCTATGATGGGTTTCGAAGGATACTTGACACCACCTATCACACCTGATGGTGCATGTTTCGGGAATGGAAACCGTGCTGCTGAAGATGCTTACACGATAGCTCCTGGCTGTCCTGTCACTCCAACGCCACAACATCAGCAATCATCACAGTCTAACTATGCTCAACAAGCATGTCAGTACGTTAGTTTCCCTGTACAACAACGACATCAACTACACGGAATGCGTTAGACGAAAAAGTCGGTTGATTTTGTGTCTCGCTACCGTCAACTCCCCACAAGGGCGATAACCAGGACCGTGTTCTTGACGTACTCTTGTCTTCGGCCTTCGATACTTGCGATCAGAACGAACACGCATTTCTAAACAACTTTCACTCTCTCATCTTTGTCATGGCATTTAGCGGATCGTTTGTTTTATTAAAAACTCCTGTTCTTTTTTGTTTTCCATCATATGCATACCATCAATCGCAAACGAATCAAGGACGAAAAACATTACCCAACACGTCTTGCAGGCATCCAAAAAAAATTGGCCCTCGGATCATACCCTATTTTTTTTTCTTGAGATTTCTTCAACAATTTATCTTCCGAACTTTTGCATCTTACTTCTCTGCATGCTAGACTTGGGCAGTTGAAAGCGCCCTCCTTGCATATGAACAAAGTGGGAAAGGGACGATTAGGGAGCGAGCTCCATGGAAATGGGAAGCTACGCTCATTTGTCGTTTTAACATTCTTTTTTCTTTAAACCGGGAATTCCGGGAAACTACTGGCCAGCCTTGATCGGGGGAGAACAGCACGGGAGAAATGGCCAAGGAATTTGAGATTGCACAAATGGCCAGAATGTACTTTGGAATTGGAATGGGATTGAACTTGTAGTTTTAAGAAGATGGTGAGGATGGTGGAATTGAAGGTGCCTGGGAAGCTCCCAGAGAGCCTCGTTGCCGAAAGAAGAGTCTTCTTTTTGCAGGGCGCGAGATGCACATACAATTCTCTCTCTTCCCCTGTCTTCTCTTCTCTCTCTTGTCGCGATGTGGTTAAAGCAACTCACGACGACCTCTGTACACTGTGTTTTTCACATGATTTGGTGCAAAAGCTTGGGAGACATGGAGCAAAGAGTATGTTCATCCCTGTACATAGAGAAATATGCCCATGTTCTTTTTTTAGGACCTCCTGTTCGAGGCACCAATACGAGTCAATCCAAGCAGTCAAAACACGAATCACACGATTAAATGACATGTCGCGCGTGAGAGCAAAGATTGCCTTCTCCATGCTCTGGTGTTGCATTTCATGCCGGAGGGAGGGGCGGGAGGACAGGGCAGGGGACAGGGGTAGACAGGGGTGCAGGGTGTGTGGATAACATTGCAGTGACATCCACCCACACACAATCCTTTTCTTCCCGCCCTTCTAGAACGACCCGACGCACGCAGGGGCCGAAGCGGCTTGAAATGCATCATGTGCACTGTGTACATACGGAGTACGCACCCAATCCCAGCCGCCATTGTACAACGCCGCTCGGCTCGGGGATGAGTTTTTGCGTGCAATTGCGTGAGTCGCGTTGGGGCATTTCGCAAGTCACACATAACCCCGTCAAGTGCATTCCGTTCCCCTCCCTCTTTGCTCCGCCGAATGAAACGGCCATCTCACGAAGGGGGCAGAAGAAATGATCAATGTAGTACAGAGCTATATGATGCGACTGACAATAGAATTGAAGAAGGGCAGGCAAATTACCTAGCCGTCGAAGCTTACCTAGGTACAGAGTATGTATACGGAGTATACGTAGCGTGATTTGTACCGCACGCGGGTCTGGCAGAGGGTGTGCCAAGGGGGGGGGGGGGGGGGGGACACCTCGACCCTGGAGGATGCCCCGTGAGGGTTACCCTTGCAATGATCAATCACTCTGTCATTGAGGAATCAATTTCATGGGGAATGCATAGACAGGAAGAGAAGGCTTTCTCGTGAACAGGCGCCCTTTTGCATTTTATGTATCTCACCATTCTTCAGAGCATGAAGAGGAGAGGAGGAGAGAGGAGGGATGGTAAAGATCCTCCGGAGGGGTCGGAGAGGTCGACCGAGTTGAGTGGACGTTAACTTGGAAGGCCACATCTAGGTATGTACATACATAAGATCAAGGCTGATGGCTGTGGGGAAAATGGGGCGGTGACGTCAGGGGGCATCCCTGCCAGGCTCCGGATTTTTGAAGGACAGGTATGTACATAGAACAATTGAATGTGTACGGAGTACACATGCTCGAAATAACCAAATAGGCAGGAGAACATGACATTGTTGATCTTGTGTCGTTCAGGAAAGGTATGGGGGAGGAATGCTGGGCTGTCGCAAGCAAATCTATTCTTGGTCTTTTCGGCCCAGAGGGTCACGGGCGGGTGAGAAGTCAGAGATCTGAAAGAATCGGCTGGCCATGAACCCCAAATGGACAGGATTTCCATATTTCCAAATTTGTACATACACGGCACTTCTCCAACGATTGGTTGGTCGCTCACGCATTTTTAATCTTCCCCTTAAGTTACATTCGTAGGCTGTACCTACGTATGTAGCTATTCGGCTCAAGCTTATGATAAGGTGACCCGACGGGCCGACATACCTATTATGTAGTTGTACTTTGTACGATTTGCAGATAATGACACATGAGCCTGTAGCGGATGCTCAAACATCCTTGTATGCGCTGCATTCCCGCGTGTGCATGAAGCATGTAGCATCCAGATGAGATAATGAGCATGTACTTCATTAATATAGGCAATGCTACACAGCACTTTAGTCAGAGATGTATAAATTCGTTATCGTGGCCTTGTACCCCTGTTATGCGATTCAGGTAGGTATGTACGTAGCTTGGTGCCTTTGGCTAGTCAAGGGACTTGATCTGGCATAATGACTACATAGTACATGTAGCATAGAGGTATGTATTGTATTGTGTCTGTGCAGTACCTAGTATGTACATAGATTGAGGTTTCCTTCCCACTTGAGGACGTGCGTTGGTCTGAGGGTATTCAGGCTGCTGTGCCAGTCAAGGAGCCACGAGAAAATGTGTGATGCTGCAAAGGGGGATGCTGGCTTGCAATTTTGCAGGAGTGATGGCGTGAGGTCTATAGAGCCTCGGCAGTGTCTGCAAGCCTCCACATTAGTTACTGATCGAAGCTCTCCAATTCGTATTGGTATTGGTGTATCGTGGCCCTCTCCTTGGCTCTCCTTTGCAATTTGTCAATCGCAGATCTCGGGTTAACCATCAACGTACCCCGTAATGTGCCATTATTGATTTGCGAGGCGTTTCGGTGAGAGAGAATGTGGTGTATACATAGTCTAACAGATATCCGCCCTCCGGATTTGGGCTTCGGCGAGCCACTTGGCTGGCTCTCTCTGTCTTTCCTCTCCTTGGTCGCTTGGCGTCGTGCTGGTCGTGCCGCGTGCGCCCCCGAGGACCAACAGCAATCCAATCATGCACACACGTACTTCTGATCCATGAGATGTCTTAGTGTGAACCTCGTTCACGAAATGAGACTGAGAGGTTTCGGCGAGCTATCATGCCATAAACAGTTTCTCGGTGCTGCGGCCCCAGGTAGCTTGTAAGCCACCGGGGGGCCCTTATCGCAGGGGTAGGTGTATGGGACCCCTATCCAGTTTGTGCAACAGTCCTGGATTCCCCACTTACTCCACCGCCGTAACTTGTGATCTGTGATCATTGATCATGCGCCCAACAACAGCATCGAGAGACCGCATCCGATATGCGACACGCCCGTGTTGGTCAGAGCCTCCTCAAGCCTCGTTCAGCGCCGTCTGGCGTAATTAAGCTTCGCCAAGCATCGTCTACCGTTGCGCGTCTTAGCGTCGTCAGCCTTGTCAGCTCCCCGACCGGGCCTTTCTCCGACCACTACTAGCCTTTCTCTTCAAAGAGTTACGACGAAGCAACGCCGCGCCGCTTACTTGCTATACCTATTCCGTAGGCCAAGACTGGTCTCAAGGCGGCCTTCTCCAGCAATGTACGATACCGCATATCATGTAGCATCTTGGGCCAAGCCTATGGCCGCACGCACATAAGCGCAAGCCATGTTCGTCAACTACCTACCGCAAGTCGTTTATGATGATTACGCAGGCAGGCGGCAATATCTACTACCTGCTAATCTGGTATCTTCTACCTGTCAGATAGGGATTACCGGCAGGCCATCCATCTCGGCTCGTCCAGCGAAAAACCCGCCTCAGGGTTTGCTCGATACCCGAACCGTCGTTGACGAAGGCTTCGGATCCGTCAAGCCACCCGGACACTCGCGATACAGCTGTCATCAGCAACAAATTTGTTACGACTGACGACTCTGAAAGTCGCGAAGAAGAGAGCTCGACGGAACTCCCTGCTTCTGCGGCTGTGCAGGCCGTTGAGGCACCTGCAACCGCCGTCGGCAGTCGAACAGACGATGATTACGGTCTTTCTAGTGTAGAGGGTGACGATGCCTCGGCAAGCTTGACCTCGAGTCTTTTGTCCGCCCACACTATTGAATACGGTCGTCGATACCCAGTATTTGGAGATGTCCAACATGTACTGCCGATAGACGAAATGGAACAAAGCAGAGAGGACGTGAAGCATGCCATGCTGATGATGCTTACGGAAAACAAGCCCTGTTTGGCTCCCATCGGGGACCATCCGCAGAAGATTTTGGATATCGGCTCGGGAACTGGTGAGAAGCGAGATTGGCCGAGTTGCCTTTTCTTTTTCTCGCCCTGCTGCAGGGGTACTGACCAGAACATGAATCTGAACAGGCATCTGGGCAATAGATGGTATATTGGAACTTGGCAGACTCGGAAGACTAGGCTTACGGACCACGACTCCCCGCTCCCCTCGCCTCCCATTCAAATTTGGACAAATCTCACTTTGCTACTAGCAAATCGGCATCTCTTAAACATCGCCCTGAAAAGGCTGGCTTGGCTTGCTGGTCGGCACATTCGCTCTTAGTTGGTGACAGATACCCAAGCGCAAATGTCCGTGGCATAGACATCGCGCCAATACAGCCGGAATGGGTCCCTCCCAACGTTTCATTCGTAGTCGATGACTGTGCGAAGGATTGGACAGAGAGAGATGCCGACCTTGCTCACTTTCGGTACATGATCGTGATATTCAAGGATACTTCCAAAGTACTCGGACATGCTTTCGAGTGCGTACACTGGCGTTGAGTCCCCAATCCTTCATTACAAAACTTAAAGGGAATCTGAGTTGACATCCTTCTCCTTCTAGGGATGTACAGGAGCCTTTGTCCCGGGGGCTGGATCGAGCTACAGGAGATGCTCATAACATCGCTGTGCGATGTCGGAATGATGCCCGACGACGATCCAGTCAAATATTTGTGCGAAACGGCCACAAAAGCATTCGAAAAGTGTGGCATGGAGACGATATTAGCACCGAAGCTCGAACCGTACTTGCGCGAAGCTGGATTTGAAAATATCCATTGTCAAATCTTCAAGGTTCCTATAGGACCTTGGGCCAAGTACAAGACCATGCGAATTGTTGGTCTGTAACAAAAAATAGCGGTTGAAGACGGTATTCCCTTCTTGACAGGGCGTCCATTTCAAGCATTGGAAATGTCCGAGGCTGAAGTTGAGGTGACCATTGCCATGGCCCGAAAGGGCCTCGACGATCCCACTGTGCATCGTTATTTCAATTACTATTTTTGGTACACGCAGAAGTCGGGAAAACCAAGCACCGAGCAAGGTGACTATGCTTGACCATTCTGGCTATCAACAGTATGACACATGGGATGAAGTGGATGGAAGGTGGGAAGCGCGTCTGGAGAAAGGACTATCTGAGGCAAAAGGCAAACAGGGGCTATTGTTCAACAGTGCAATTCGCAATCATATCTCCACAGTGTTTGTACGCTTACATGGGCGTTATGAATTCTTGAAGCTCTCAGCACTTCTCGTGGATGCAACCCAGGGAATTCGCTTTGCGCGCTCGGAAACCGGCCTTCCCAATCCCAATGCGGAGATATCTATTGACTGGACGACACTTTCTCAATTCTTTCTTCGAGCATACAAGCAAAGGATGATACAGACGAAAAGTTTACTGATTTCTTGGTCAAGACGAATTTGTGTTAGATCTCGATAACCCTGACTGTGACCTACGTCGCTCGGAATAAGAGCGAATCTGGCGACATCGTGTCAATCGATGGCTCATACGGGAGAACCCTCCCTGAATTTCATGCAATATTGTTTCCGGGTTGTCATCAAGAGATTCGTTCTTCTCCTCACTCTATAAGCAGCACGCAACCGCTGGATGCTAGTAAAAGATGAGGGGGTATCCGATCCTTCGGAGGGCGTTGAAACTCTGGACATAGGGAAGGTGGAAGACCATGATTCATAAAACGTGTAGTCATGTGAGGCATAGCTCGCTGAAGCTCTCCTTTCATGCACAAGTGCATCGGACGATGCATGAATCTGAGGTGCGTGTGAGGGCAGGAACTGCACAACCAAGACAAAACCAAAGGAGGTCCAGCCAAGCCACTCACCGCTGTGGGCTCAACGTGTGGTCAAGCCTTCTACCAGCGTTGTATCCTATTCAAGCTTCGCCAATCGCTATGTACTATCACCAACCGAAATTAAGTGTTTCAGCATTCTCAGCTCACCCACCGGGCCGTCGCCCAACAGCCGCCGTCATGAACGCTTTCGCACCCCGTGATGCAGTTGGGGGACGCCAACCTCACTAATCCTGAAGGGCGCAGCACTGAGTAGCAGCGTTCTGTTCATACTCCGCAAAGTCATGAGTCAGAATGACGAAGAAACGTTTGCTTACTGCAGGCCAAGACAAGCGTAGACGGAGTAAGCTTACTGTGGAAAGGAAAGGGATGTCGCAGCCAACTGATCGCCTAGTTGAATTAGGCTGTACATTCTTCTTGAAAGGGGCCACAAACCGGCTTGACGGTCACGTATGCTGGTCCTGTATCGTACTTTGCCGAATTGGCTGGAATGGCGCCTTGAGACATGTCATGTGTGCCGTGTCACAGCCAACATACCTGCTCGTGGGTGAAACCTAAAAAAGACATCCACTATGTGAAGGTGATCTTACTACGCACATAAGTAGGAGACAACGTCGTCGACCACTACACTACATATCATCCAAAAAAAAGCGACATCGCAAGGTGGTAAAGGTTATTGCCTGCTATCTGCCATCGCCACCTTTTCCCAGAAGCTCCCATCCATCTCAGCTCGGCCTGGTGAAAACCTGACGTAATACCCAGTTCAGTATTTGCTCGTCGGCCGCGTTGTCGTTGGTGATGGCTTCGGGTCTGTCCAGTCAGCCGCGCGACCGTGATACAGCTGTCGCTAGCACTGTATCGGATACGAATGACGAATATGAAGGAAACAAGACAGAAGGTTCGACAGCATTTCCCGCGCCCATGGCTGTGCGTGCCACCGAGGCATCTTCAATCGAAGCTGGCAGTCAATCAGACAATGAATTTGATCTTTCCAGTGAATCAGAGGGTGGCAATGCCACGGCAAGCGTCGCCTCAAGCATCATGTCTGCCACTTATGAACGCGGTCGTCGATACCCGATATTTGGTGATGTCCAATATCCCATGCCAACCGATGATCTTGAACAAAACAGAGAGGACATGAAGCACACCATGTTGATGATGCTCACGGAAAACAAGCTGTTCTTGGCCCCTATTGGAGACCATCCGCAAAAGATTTTGGATATTGGCACGGGCACGGGTGAGCAGTGACTTTGGCCGGCTGCTCCCTCGTCTTTCGCATCTGTGCAGGCTTGCTGACCTAGAAGTCAAACAGGCACCTGGGCAATAGAAGGTATGCTTCTACGAACATGCATACCCGCTCCACTCGCCTCTTTCTTGAATATTCCGGGCAAATCCTAGTTCGCTATCGACAGTTGATCAAATCGATATGCAAAAGCTGGCTTGCTGGTTGACACGTTCACTCATAGTTGGTGATAAATACCCTAGCGCAAAAGTGCGTGGTATAGACATCGCGCCAATACAACCAAAATGGGTCCCCCCCAACGTCTCATTCTTACTAGATGACTGTGAGCAGGATTGGATAGAGAGAGATGTCGATCTTGCCCATTTTCGATTCATGATAATCTCATTGAAGAATACTTCTAGAGTTCTTGGGCATGCCTTTGAGTGAGTACATTCGGGCAGCGTCCTCCCTCTAGCAAGACAGACAGCCGTAATCTGAGCTGATGACCGTCTTCTTGTTTTTGGGTGCTGTACAGGAGTCTTCGTCCGGGAGGCTGGATCGAGCTACAGGAGGTGCAACCAATACCACTGTGTGATGACGGAACGATGCCCGACGACGACCCGGTCAAATACGTATGCGAAACGGCTGCTCGGGCTTTCGAAAGGTTTGACCTGAAGACGACGTTGCCGCCGAAGCTTGAGCCTTACTTGCGCGAAGCTGGATTTGAGAACATCCATTGCCAGATATTTAAGGCGCCCATCGGGCCATGGGCCAAGGACAGAACCATGCGGATCATCGGTCTATACTCGAGACTAGCGCTCGCGGAGCTTCTGACTACATTGGCAGGGCGTCCGTTTCAAGCACTCAAAATGTCGGAGGCAGAAATCGAGGTGACCATGGCCATGGCACGGAAGGGCCTAGACGATACTAATGTGCACCGTTATTTCAATTACTATTTTTGGTATGCGCAGAAGCCAGGGTCATCAAAAGCAGAGAAAGATGCCTGAGCTTGGCCAGGCTCGGCCATCTTGGCCATCAACGACATGACACAAAAGTGAGATAAATTTGGGATATAATGAGCTGGAACGAGATGGAAGATTTGCAAGATGGTGCGCGGCGGTCGAAAGAAGGACTGTTTCAGGCAGACGGCGAACAAAGGCCATTGTTGAATGATGCGACATACGCGATGATCCGTCGCAGCATAGAACATCAACATATGTATGGTGTTCAGTCGAAGCCATTTGAGACCGGCACAAGGCCTGAGATAGGTGCAGAAGTCGGAGACGCATCAACTGGACCGTTCGCTGACGGCTATTGCGAAACGGGGTAGTGTCATTGTTTAGCAGCAACAGTTTTTGTCCATGAGGCCATGACGATGCGCCTCCTGCTTGTTGTATTGCCGGCTGAGAGGCCTGAGACATGTCCGAAGTTGAAAGAATGATGTTATGCAGCATGGCAAATCCGGCCTAGGGCCCCGCAACTTGCGTGCAATAAAGTGCAAGCCAAGGCCGTCGACGATGCTTGTACAGAGTGCTGTGTACATACTCCGTACATAAAACTAAGGTGGTAATGATCGCTGCATGATTACTCATATCTACCGCCTGCTACATTGTACAATACTTAGGTACCACCAGTTTACCGCCAAGCTATCCATCTTAGCTTTTCTGGTGAGGTACCAGGTTCCGTATCTGCTCGTCACTCAAAACACTATTGGAAATGGCCTCGGGCCCGTCCAGCCACTCGGACAACCACGCTACAGCAGCTAACAGTCTTGTATCCAGTGCGATTGACGACTCTACAAGTCGCGAGGAAGGATACTCGATAGAGTACCTCGCCTTTACGGCTCTACAGGCCATAGAGGCACTTTCAGCAGAATTTGGCGATCAAACAGACGATGCATGTGATCTTTCTGGAGGAACAGAGGGTGACGATGCCACTACAGGCCTCGCCTTTGCGGCTGCGCAGGCCATAGAGGCACCTCCAGCTGAATTTGGCGATCAAAAAGACGATGCATTCGATATACCCAGTGGATTGGAGGGTGAAGTCGCCACTGTGCAGGCCATAGAGGCACCTTTAGCTGAATTTGGTGGTCAAACATACGATGCATGCGATCTTTCTGGAGGAATAGAGACTGACGATGCCACTGCAAGCCTCGCCTTTACGGCTATGCAGGCCATAGAAGCACTTTCAGCAGAATTTGGCGATCAAA
>SRPP01000130.1:0-55430 GCA_018360055.1 Claviceps monticola
GCTGTTAGGGCTACAGCAGGTTATACAGCCAAATCATAACAGAAGTGGGCGGACGTGGTCCGTGCACCGTTGCCGAGAAAATTGTGTAAAGGAGAGAGTTGCAGGCACGTCTTGATGAGAACTCCGCGAATTGTACGGGGTGACTCGGCAAACTGTGTTTGCCAAAATGCTCCACATTTCCCAGGCTGCTTCGTACCTCGTCGAATTACAGTGGGAATTAAAATTACAAACAGTATACATTCGCCTTGGGCTTTAAGGCTCGACGCAACTCAATTCGCTCAAATGATACACCACCGGTGTCTTCGATCATTGCTTTGAACCATGACACATTCGCGACTGGGCAAATAGCTCAGGCGCCTACTGAATCATTTGCGTAGCCGGAATAGATTATGTACTCGCTTTCACCGTCCTCACTGTGTGTGGTCGGATCCTGCGATGCCGAGCCACTGATTCTCGTAGCCTTCACAGATGAGGACGGCCGTGATATCCCCTTGTCTCGTCCGCGACCTGACGTGATATTCCTGTGTCTTCTAGACACGCAATGTCTCTGCCTTGTCATTTACAAACTGTGAGTCAGTGACGTTGGCTTGGCTTCGAAAATCGGCTACGGCGGCGCGTCGGCTGCCTCTGCGCCGCAATAACGGGCTGTATCGAATTTGGCAGCGAAGAACTCTACGATAGGTGGTTTACCATCGTGTCGTCCTGGCTCATGGGATGGGACGTTTGAGGCACATCTGGATCGCTTTTAAGGGTCGGCCGCGGCGCCAAAGCCTGTATGACTGACAGCAACTCGAAAACAGGTTTGAAACCGCGGCAGTTCTGTGTAATTGGTTGCGAGGCCAATCACGGAGGTTGCGATTACGGACGCATTGAGGGTCTTGGATTCGGAGGAGTGGCTGACCGTAGTCCTTGAAGTCATGGTTAGTTGATATCTTTAGCTAGTCGAGGTCAGCCTTACCAGAGACTTCTTCGGGGATAAGCACAGCACGGTAAACGTATTTGCAGATCGAAGGTCCCATCAGATGTGCGAGTTTGATGAATTTGGTGATGTTAAATGAACAGGTACTTGGGTGGGTAGATGAGTGATTTGATTATGTTAACACAACGGTCTCGGCAGTGTGCATTGCCTGAAGCACTGTCTTGGAGCGGGGAGGTACAAAGCACCCTGAGAAATGTGGAGTATTTTGGCCAAGACAGTTCACCGAGTAACCCGTAACTACAGTTCGCGGAGTAACGCTCCTTGATAAATGCGAGTGGCTAAACAGGCAGCAGGTAGGAAGGCAGCAAAGAAGGAATTGCAATTGAATCTCCCTGAAGCTGCAATCAGTTTCACGGAGTAGAACAATATATTCAGCAGAGATGCGGCTACTTCGGCTACTTAAATTAGAAATTTTGCTTGCCTACCGTGTATTCTAAGTCCAAACCCAAGCCTAAAACGCAGAAGCAAGCCCTGGTCTGAGAAAACCGCATCTCCGGCACTGCGTTCACCTCATCAGAAACAGCTCAGATGTATAACAAAGCACAGCCTAGCGAAGAGAATGACCGTCAAAGCTGTGCAGCCTGCAAGGTAAGACTAGTGCTGTCATGGTCCAACTCAAGCTCGCTTCCCATGCCCAGACAACCGATTCAAGACAATCTCCCAGTTGACAACGGACGTTTCGTCTTGTTCAAGTGTCGTTGTGTTCGAGTATATTCGTGTTCAAGAAACATCGTGTATCAGATATCGTCAGATTCGAATACCATCGTGTTGAGGTCCGAATTCTCACTGGACCCGCAGGACAAATTCCCTGTGCACTCTCCAGAGTCCCTTACCAAAATGCCACTATGTACGTCCGAAAAGTCATTCTTATAGCTACCCATTTTCAATGATAATTCCAGTGGAGTCTATCCATAAACGTTTCGCGAGGTCATGGCCACACCGTTGTCTCTCAAGCGCAAAAATCTCGGATCGCGTCCGCGGCCAATAAATTCCGTTCATATTTGTGTATACGGGCCGTGAGGTAAATCATATTTTCTCCTCCATCGAGAGACCACGTAGCAAAAGCGACTCATGTGTACTGATGTGAGATATGATTTGCATCTTCGTCTCTGGTGGCAGACGGAGCATAGGGCACATCGCGGTATTTCGCTCGCGGGCTATACGAAGCACTTTACGAGGAGCAGCATCCATATTGGCAAGAATCGGTTCGCCTTATTGTCGGCTCGCTGGTCAGGATGCCGGACATGGGAGACTGGAGATGAAAATTGCGTTGACGCGGTGGAGTCAATCCTCATGGTGCGAAAGCACGAAAGCACGAAAGCCACCAATCACAAGTATCACAATTACATTGTACACGGTAGGTACCTAATAGTTACACGTACATAACACAACACAACTCGCCTCCAGGACGCCAACACCGAGGATCAGAACGAGAACCCATTTGGCCGCACGCTATGTACATACCTACATATGTCTGGTCATCCCCTCATCACTCACTGCCACCTTTCATCGTCGCCCCGATCACCGCAGCCCTCGCCATCCTGCTTCAAAAACGTCGTGTCTCAGTTTGATTGCTTCAAAACGCTACCTGCTACCTGCCTACCTGGTGAATACACACCTCATACATACCTCTAGTCTTGACGCCTCCACAGCACCTCTGCAAACAAACGATGGACTCCTGGCCACGCCGTATTCGGCACCTCAATGCACGCAATCTCTCAACTTTATATCACGCCCCCTGGGCCGAATTGTCAGGCTCGCTAGGCGATCTCGGGACTCTGCTCCCCCTTATGATTGCCCTCGCCGCGCATGGTTCCATCGACTTGGCCTCTACATTGGTCTTTTCGGGCCTCTTCAACATCGTGACGGGTATCGTGTTTGGGATTCCGCTGCCTGTGCAGCCCATGAAGGTGCGTTTAATTATCGCCCATCGCGCTTCGGTTTCCACCTATTTCTTTTGCAAATTTCTTCCCTGTCCCACAAGCGCGTCTGTTGACGGCGGAACGAAACGGCCAAAAACGCATCTTGGTAATAGGCAATCGCCTCAGCAGCCATCTCGGGACGCCAAGATGCATCTATGGCAGTTGTCGTTGCAGCCGGGCAGTGGGTAGGAGCAGCTGTATTGCTCATGAGCGCAACGGGTCTTCTTCGCTGGGCCACGTCTGTGGTGCCCATCCCGGTCGTGAAAGGGATCCAATTAGGCGCTGGTCTTTCTCTCGTCATCGGAGCTGGATCGTCTCTCCTTCGACCTCTTGACTGGTTTTATCCGGTACTGGACAATCGCATTTGGGCTGCATTCGCATTCCTCGTGCTGGTAGCCACGCAGCGTCTCCAGCGCTTCCCCTATGCGCTGGTGTTTTTCGTCCTGGCCCTCATTTTCGCCTTCGTGGCTGTCCTCGAGTCGTATCATCGTTTGCCGTGGGTTCATGTATGGTCACCGCGGTTCGTCTCGCCGCGATGGACTGGTGCCAGGGATTCGCCGGCGCTGTGGATGGCCATTGGGCAACTACCCCTTACGACGCTGAACTCGGTCTTGGCTGTCAATGCCCTGGCAGCTGATCTACTCCCCGGAGTTCACACCCCATCTGTGACGGCGATAGGGATGAGCGTTGCGGTCATGAACCTCTCGGGGACCTGGTTCGGCGCCATGCCGCTCTGCCATGGAGCAGGCGGACTAGCTGCTCAGTATCGTTTCGGGGCGCGAAGCGGCGCCAGTGTCATCGTTTTGGGATTGGTAAAGCTGCTCACAGGGCTCGTGTTTGGTAAGACCTTACTCGGCTTATTGCGATCCTATCCGAAGAGCTTACTAGGCATCATGGTCCTCGCGGCGGGCTTGGAACTGGCCAAGGCAGGACATACGCTGAACTGGGAGGCGCCCGATCTAGGGGGAGATCATGCTGGGGAGAGGCACACACTTGTGCTGTCCGAAGAGGAACGCTTGGAGAGATGGACGGTCATGTTGATGACGACGGCTGGTATTCTGGCTTTCAAAAACGATGCGGTGGGCTTTCTAGCTGGCATGCTCTGTCACTACGCGTACAGACTGGCTGAATACGTCAAGACACGGGCGAATACGCAGCGGAGACGAGGCGAGGGGGCTTCGTTGCTCGGTTCTTGAGCAGATGGCCGTCCGATACATATATCTGGTTCCTGCCTTCACCCTGACATGATTCTATTACAATCTCACCTTTTGGCAACTTACAGACCTAGACTCCCAATTGTTCAATTCAACTCGCTTGCAACCTACAGTCCATTTATGGCAGTATGAACCTCACGCGTCAATGGCATACGTACAAACCAGTCTGTTAAAAACGTCCATTTCCACCAGCCTCACGCCCTCCTCATCTCAACTCATCAAGCTGTCCTTGAATATTCGTCGCCCAGAAGTTCTCCCGTCGTTCTGTATATTTCTTTCGAGTCCATCTTCTCAAGAGTCAAAACTCACTAGCCGTCTTCTTGCTCTTCGCCCTACTCACATTACTCCCATTACTCACACTACTCCCATTACTCACACCATCCCCGTAAAACCGCCCATGATGATCCCGCACCCTCTTCAACAAAACATACTCAAATATCAAGAACAGTCCCCCCGCGACTCCCAGACACGCGCCCTCCACAATGGCCGTCACTTTCGCAGTGACGCTCCACACGCCATGTTGCTGCGAATACACCCCCACGAGCGTAGAGATCAAGCCAGCCAGACAATTCGCCACGCCCGGCATGATGAGCTTGTTCAGCATCCACACATAGTTTTGTGCGTGTCGCACCGCTAGCACGGCCATGCCTGTGATGGAGAGCCCACAAGCAACGGCCGCAATGACCAAGAGCGGGATATTTTTGACGCTTTTGAGAATCAAGTCCGTGGCTTGGTCTGTAGGCTGCTGTGCGTGTTTGCTCTCAATGGAGCGCTGGATGGTGGTGAACGTTCCGGGGAAGACAAGGAAGCCGGCGAGGAGAAGCCAGACGAAGAAAGAGGCCAGGATGCTGTGGAGGATAGGGATGTGATCTATGTCGAGGAGCATTTGGACATAGCGGGAATGGGCGGTGTCTGATCGCTGGAGAGACCTGGGAGGGGGGCTCGGGGTGTAGATGTCGGCGTGGTGTTGGTATTTGGGGTCAAGGTGTCGCGGCGGCATGGTGAAGGATGTTGGGACTGACTGTGATTGCCGTGGATGTGCTCCGGAGAAAGTTCGTAATTGCGCAATTGCCGCCTAGAATTATGCAACAAGATGGACTACAAGATGGACAAGTGTAGTCTGGCTCAAGAACTTCTGGACCAAAGAACGTTCAAGCGGCAAAAGGAACAAGAGAACGTGTAGATGCCAATTATGGAATAGTTGCCCGCGAAAAGAAGTAAAAAGAGAGCCCCCCTGTGATGAACAATGGTGTTGTTCTGGGGGGGCCTTTCATGTCCTATATGCCATTTCGTATTCATTCAGATTCCTGATCATTATGTTGATCAAATTGATCACGTTGATAAACTCACGGCGGCGCTTAATGATACGTTGACGAGACACGAACGACTGCCCACGACAAAGTCCTGGCCCCTTCATAAGCGCCGAAGCGCGTCAGGCTGGAACATTGTAACCTTGCAGAATAGACAGCTTAGCGTGAGCGAATGAGAATGATGAACTGACACTGATGGACGTGCTTTCGGGCCGCACTCGTTTGGACCTGTTAGGCTGTTCGGTACGGAAATAACGCGGCGCGCTTGTTTCGGTCGGAAGGCGTCATCGTGTCGCCATCAGTGCGTCCGGAGAAGGGAGGCGACTCGCGAGCATATAATTCTGTGCAGAATGGCGCGTGTGGTCGTCCATGTAGATCGGTCAATTCGTAATTTCACGCGACTTACTCCGTACAACGCGACGGGATACCTAGTTACTTTGCCAGGCCACTGTATTTCGGGAGCTTTCAAGTTTCAAGAGGACAAGTTCCAAGAGGAATAGGCGGAAAGGCTAAACTTTGTTTCTCGTTGCTTGGCGTGGATGATGGGGCGGAAATCGGACATGGCAAAAGTGGCGTGCGTGGCTGAGCTGCGAATGACGGAAGCTTGCAGCAAAACCAAGTGAGAGAAAGCGCAACTGACAACTTTCTGAGGGTGGCCCTTTGCGCCTGACTTGTGACTTGACCGAGACGGTGGGGACGGTGGAGATGGTGGAACTGGCACGCGCAGCCTATCACGACACGTGTTCCCGCGCATTTCCCCACCTGCAGTAGCACCCGTGAACGACCCGCGCAGACGGCTGGAAGGAAGTGGAGCGTCGACTTTTCGTGGAGGAGGCAGCAGAACAAACGCAGAGGCATGGCATGTTTTTGCCCGAGGCTTGAGGCTTCAATCCGCTTCGAACGCGACATCGACGTGGACATCAACACCACTGCCTCCCACCACCAACCCTACGGGCCTTGACTCGAGGCGGAGGAGCTGTCGCAGGAGCAGCGATGACTTCGTCGAGCGACGGCCGTAATGGCCCTGACCAGCAGCTGCTGCCACCTGCCTCCGATGCAGTGCCTGCTGCGGTGTCTGTTGCGGTGCCTTTGACGATTCCTACTTCCCCTTCAACTGCTGCGCCTGCGCCAGACGCGCTCATCGACCACGACCTCACATCGAAGGATCAGACATTGAATGACGAGGCAATAGAGGATCAGATAACGAAGTACCAGACATCCAACAACCAGATATCATCGACCGTCGCGCCCTCCATCCCCGCCTCCCCCGCCCATGCGACGCCCGCTGACACCACGAACGAAGCTGCAGCCTCGTCGACGGACGCATCGGTAAGACCAGTGGCTGAACTTATGCAGCCCTCGACTCCGACACGCAATATCGACGATCCTTCACGTACGCAGGCACACGCAGACACGGCAATTCTCAAGACTGGCACCGCTGGCACTGCTGTTGAGAATCCCGCGATTCACTCCCCAGGAGACCAGCCGATGCCAGATGCACCACCGTTCGACGACAATGCCATCATGTCCGGCCTTGCCAATTTGCAAAGTATACAACAGATGCAAAATCTGCAAAACATGCACCATGGGCAAGACGTTCAAAACTTAAGCTTGCAAGGCCAGTCTCAGCACTCGGGGCCGCAACCTCCTCATTTCCCGAATATAGCTACCACCGAGCAGTTTCCGCCGACGACTCCCTTCACACCTTCGCAACTGGCAAGTCTTGACCAACATGCGTACATGATGATGGCTCTCGCTACCATGTCTGGAGCGCAACATGCCATGTCCCCGCCGCCCACTGTCACTCCCTCACAGGTCACACTTCCGAACCTGCTGGACGAGGACATGAATAGCATTGCCTTGGTCAACCCTTTACGGCAGGCCAATGCGGAAAAGGGTCTTGAGTCCTTTGCTCGTGTCGAGTTTGCCGACAGTGTATTCCAGATGACAACCTATGCCGTCATTATCGGTCGCGATCAGCGAGCGCTGGAACAAGCCCGACGAGACGAAAAACGAGAAGGCGATCACAAGCGACGCGTCGAGGAGAACGCCAACATGGGGTTGCCACCCCCGTTGCCTATGCGTTACGATCGTAGCAAATTTAGCAAATCATACGTCAGTGAAGAGGGTGGCATGTTAGGACCGGAATCCGATAGCGAGAAGAGCGGACGACCGACAAAGCGGCGCAAGACGAGTACCAACGGGTCATCGCAGCAGGACAATGAGGAGCCGCAGGATAACGTCATCTCAAATCGTCAATACGTGTCGCATACACCTGGTGCTGCGGTAGTAGACCTTACTTCGTTACGGCCATCACCCTGGCACGTTCCTTTTATCGGCATTCACTCTCCTGGCCCCAACATTGCCAGCAAGACTAAGGCCATCTCGAGAGAACATCTCAAGATCGCCTACAACCAGGACGAGGGTGTCTTTGAGGCTATTCCTCTCCATAAGAATGGCTTCTTCTGCGAAGACGTACATTACAAGAGCGACAAGGTGGTGCTGAAATGTGGCGACAGACTGCAAATTAAAGATGTCGACTTCCGCTTCATCATCAACGGCGTTGAGCGAGGCCGAACTGGAGCGGAAGAATTCTTGGAAGAAGAGGCCGCAAAGAAACGTCCATCGCAAGGCGGAAAGGAAATGAGCTTCGACTTCGAACGGGCACACGGTAATGGCCACATGCAAGACACGAGCGACGAACTGTCCGATATCGAAGTCAGTCCGCCGGAGCTTTCTGATGACGAAGAAGCCGATAACGAAGAAGAAGAAGAAGAAGAAGAGGGAGGAGAAGGAGCCGAGGAGAATGATAGACTCGACAACGGCGAGGTCGGCCATGCCGAGGACGCTGATGAAGCTGCCGATGGTGACGATGGTGACGATGGTGACGATGGTGACGATGGTGACGATGGCGCTGCTGTTGACTACGGAGATGATTCGGAACTGAAGCATAGCGAGTCCATCCTGGATCCCGGTACCATGCTTCCACAGTTGCCCAAGAAAAGAGGCCCTGGTCGGCCACCCAAGAACGGCATCATGTCGAAACGAGAGCAACGACTTCTCAAGAAGCAGCAACAAGAAATGGCCAAGAAGACGATACCCGATGTTATGCCTTCGATAGAGCCGATGATCAAGCGCAAAGTGGGCAGGCCTAGGAAACATCCTGTACCGGAAGACGGCGTCGATCGGCCAGAGAAGCGCAAGTACAAACCGCGGAAACCCAGAGAAGATGGAGGACTAGGAGGCGCGGAAGGGTCAGATGCTGAACGGAGAGCACGAGAGAAGAAGGAAAAGAAGACGCGTCCAAAGTCTCCTCCTCTGGAGCTCAAGATTGAGGATTACACAGAGGGGCAGCTTCAGAAGCCCAACAAGAATTACGGCGTTCTCATCGACGAGACCTTGACGGCCGCCCCTGAAGGCTTGACGCTCAAGCAGATTTACAAGAGGATATGCCAGAAATATCCATGGTTCTACTTCCACACCGGCACAAAGGGGTGGGAGAGCAGTGTGAGACATAATCTCATTGGGAACGAGGCGTTCAGAAAGGACGAGACCACTAATCTCTGGTCCCGCGTGCCAGGCGTGGAGTTGGACGCCGGCAAGAAGCGCAAGCCCACGTCACCGGACAGAAACCTGGCGGCTCAGGGCTATGGTCCCTATTCTTACCCATACAATACCGCCGCTGCTCAGCATATGCAAGCCGGAGGCTATACTCCCGGACAGCAACAAGCAATTCCTGGTTATCCGATCCCAGGATATCCGTCTCAACCTGGTCGTCCCATGCAACCGTATGCTCCGGCATCGATATCGCCATCGGCTCAGGCTCAGGCGGCGCAGCCTGGACATCCTGGACAGCCGGATCAACCTGGACAATCTGGACAGACCAATCCGCCGCGGCCGCCAGCATCACATCCGCCACTCCCACCACCGCCACCTATCCCACCACCTCCCCCTCCCCCCCTTGCCGTTGGACAACCTCCGGCTCCGGCACAGTTACCCGCTGGCTACGGACCTCCTCCAGCTCCCGCGAGAGCCTTGATACCACAGCCTGGATCGTACAGCTCACCATATGCCTCTCGTCCGCCCCCTCCGCTACCCGGCGTCTCTGTCAAGGCAGATCCTGGAGCGACGCAACCCGGCGCGCAAGGCATGCAATCGCTCCGATCCATCGCGCACCCAGGCGTTCCCGCGGGCTCTGCCGCCGGTTCGGGCTCTTCTGTTCCCCCACAGACACCAACGGGACGAAGCCAGCCACCAGCAACACCGCCGCCGCCTCCTCCACCTCCGCCTCCGGCCCGACCAGTCATCGACCCACGGCTGCT
The DNA here is from genome assembly GCA_018360055.1 of Claviceps monticola. Taxonomy (NCBI): domain Eukaryota; kingdom Fungi; phylum Ascomycota; class Sordariomycetes; order Hypocreales; family Clavicipitaceae; genus Claviceps; species Claviceps monticola. The sequence goes on from SRPP01000130.1 coordinate 9,748, forward strand.
GGCGGCTATTGTCGGACTCAAGAACGGCCTCGTGGAGAGCCTGAAGAAAGCCCACAACCCCAAGTCCGAAGCCATCGTCATGTCCGCCCTGAACCGTTGTGCCGGACTCAAAAAAGAGGCCACCGAAAACGACAAGATGGAGACAATCTGTATCAAGGGCATCCGCTCCCTCATCGACGGCTACAACCAAAACAAGAGCCCCACCCCAGGGTCCGCCTCATCATCGGCCGCGCCCACCGAGACGCCCCCTCTTTTCGAGGCCCGGGTGCTTATCTCCCTGAATGGCTTTAAAGACGTGTCCATCAAGGCTCTCAAGGGCCGATTGGGGGAAGCGCGCGCGGAAGCAGTGACCTTGTCGGCTATTGATCGGGTGTTGGGCTTTGCGGACGCCAGTATTATTCCGCAGGGCCCGGGAGGGGAAGGGGAGTCTGGTGCGTCGACGGCGGCGCCGAGTAGCTTTGAGGGTGTGGAGCAGCATCTTATCAAGTCGATACGGCAGTTGCTTATGGGGATGAATCAGAAGTTACGAGATTGAAGTATCAGGAGGGGTTACTTTAAGAAATTATGGGAGAATGCTAGCCAGCCGAGTCTTTTTTTTTTTTTTTTTTTTGGTTTTTGGTTTTCAATTTTTATTGCAGACAGGGCATGGCAAGGGGCGATTTGACGATTCGTTCTCGCAGTCTGGGATGATTATTGTTTTTTTAAGGGTATGGATGGCGTAAAGGGTGCGTTATTGTGCGTGTTGGAGAGGGGGGGATGAGAGAAGAGGTGGAGAAGATAGGAAGATAAGAAGACGAGAAGACAATAAGACAATAAGACGGTAAAGCATATACGTACTTAGAGAGAGACCCACGTGCTATGAGAAGAATGTTGATGAAAGAAGCTGATGTCAAACGTGATTTCGTTGTATTCATTCACTGGCCCCCTCCTGCCCCCTTGTTCTCCCTTCTTGTCTCTTTCTTTTCGGGTTTTGTTAGTTGATGTACATTGCACTGTGCTTTATTGGCTTGTAGCGGTATTGCTTTGCGGAATCGGAGTTCGGAAGAGGAATTGGCTTTGGGGCTTGGGTCTGGCTTTAGAAGATATTGATACATATGTACATTCCTAGGCGTACCGTACTTTACCACCTACACGTGAAGCCAGCTTGTGATTTTCAGGGTGCTGTCGGTAGAGCCTGATTCCAGTCCGAACCCCCCCCCCCCTCCCACACAATTCCACAAACCAGGAATGGATTATGGAAGCCAAAATACCTGCAAAGCCCATCCGCTGTTGCTATTGGCCCATCTGACGGATCGAATACCGACGTATCGCCAGGTTTAACCAAAGTGGAACAGTCTGGCAAGGTTACGAAAGAAAGGACACTACGTGAATAGATAGGGCAGGAGCTCAAGGCCAAGTCAGTATCCACCCAATATTGCAAGGTAGATTCAAGGACGCCTGGTTTTGATATTCCCTACGTCTTTACGGGAGATCTGCGTCTAGACTCTAGTAAAGGGCTCTTGTATGAGATATCAGAATTTCCAACTATATCGCACATCGTAGACAAGTATATACAGATGATGAGCTATGGCAGCTAAAACTCTTTTGCAAGTACCGCCAGGACTTTAAGAGCTGGACTTTTGAGATGTTTTGGGAGTGTGGCCACGACATCTGCGAAACATTTCAACAGTTTCTTCACAAGCGAGGCATTGGATTGAACAAAATGAGACCGGGGAGAGGATTTGGGGCTGTTCCGAACTCACTATGGTACCTTGCTGAATACGGACACAATGAGTTCAACGTCTAACCTTCATGAAACACAAAAGAATTTTGCGGCTTTCCGGCCACTCAGCAGTACATTGGACGCCCCCATATACTGTGATGCTTCCTTAAGCTCTACATTAAGCAACTGGCAGTCCCAATTCCCCTACCTTGAAAATGTCGGGAGCTTTTTTGAGGAAAAAATAAGCGGCGCGAAGCTGCAAACCGTCGGTCACTGTTCAGGGACGGCCGACGGCGTGTGTGGAGGCAGTGGCAACGATGAAAGATTACAACTTGAAAGACAATCAAAATTTATGGCGGGAAAGACTGGAAAAAGTCAGAGATTGGATGGGAGGCACGAAAATGAGTGCGAAGGTCCCATAAGAAGATGGTATTGGACACACGATGGAAGTTAGACATCAAGACTTCCAAGCACTCAAGTCTCAAGTCTCTACCCAGCAGCGACTTATCTGCGTGGACACTTGTCTCAGTCCTCTCTGTTGTGAGCGTCCAAGTCTTCACTCACACCTTTCGAGCAGCCCAAGCCTCACGACCTGTACTAGCCTGCCTGCCTTGCTTATCTTCGTACTGTCCGGAAAGCTTGTCTCATCTTCATTAGTAACCTGAATATTCATGTAGCCTCGGGTAAGCCTCAGCATCCGTTGCTTCAGACTCGCAGCGTCGCGTCTGATTTCGGATATCTAAAGCAGGTGGTTTGGTCAGAGAGGCACAAGCCGGGTATATATTCTTTCGATTCTGGTGGCCCCCCGGTGGGCTAGACAAGTTGAAGCTGTGACTCGTGAGAGTTGATTCACAACAGTAACTACATAATTCTTGGGCAATGGCTACCATGGCTGGCGATAAAACGATTGATACGATTCTGGTTGCTCCGAGTCTCAGTGCTCACTGGCACTGGCGTTTTCGGCCGAACCGGTCAACTGCACCTCGGCCGGATTTCCGAATTCGTAGTGCCCAACACCAAATGCACGACACGACTCACGAGACGCTACATAGATACATACATGAATTGAATCATGAATATGTCGACTACGATCTATAGGCCATGATCTTGTTCTGTTTTATCAAGCTCGTCGTGTAGGAACTCTCGTCTTATGCGACGATCAGGCAAATTGAACAGGCTGGATCACGTCACGGCTGTCGACACGCACGACACGCACAACGTACCTAAGTCAGGGTATTGAACTTGAGACGTATATCTCCGCACAGACAGATTTTCCTCAAGACACAGAAGATAGCCATGAGCGGGACTGGCATCAGCGTTGACTGTCGAGGCCTCCACTCATGGACAGAAAGGCGAACAGATAGGCATGTATCGTCTTGTGCCGTAATGTAGCAAAAGCAGTGTCTAAGGACGAACAACTAAGAACTAAGAACGACACACCCGGGAACACGCTGTTTCTGTACTTGATGTGATACATCATACACAGTCATTGAGCTAAAGCGCCTCCCAATGCTTCGAGAATTGGATAATATGACTTCGGAAAACGTATGCTGAGCTTTCCAAAGGCGTCTGGCATTATGCATACCTGATTCGTCGTGAGGTTTATCTGACTCGTCGGCGTCTGAACTGATGGCGGGCGAAAATGAGCACGGCGGGCAGAGGGTGTGATGGCCCCAGTTGACTGTGCAGAAGAGAGATGAGACGGTGCAGACTGCGACAGGTCAATATTGCTTGATCTTTTGAAATGTCTACCTTACGAAGCCAGTCTCTATTGATTGCGCTACATATACCAGGTGTGGTGTTGGCAAAAGGATGAGCGTCTCAGGACAATATCTACAGATGACGAGTTAATGACTCACACCCACCATCGAATTGGCAGACCCCCAATTTTATTACTGCTTCGTTCTCCCAGCAGACTCTGCCAAGTTCCAATCTACGACTCACGAGTGACGAGTGACGAGAGGCCAAGATACGTAGGTCCTCTTTTTACTGTTCGTGCTGTGTACACGTTTCTTGTGATCGACCGGTATTCTGCATGCTACACATCAACTAATTCAATGGTTAGCTGGAAGGAACACACAATTAAGACGAGCGCAGTTCAGACGGAGCTGCAATCAATTCGACAGAGTCGCGCAACAGAAGTGCACGGAGCTGCAACTCAAGTCTCAAGATGTAAACTTTACGACAGCGCAACCAAGATCGCTACTCCTAGGTAAGCACGTCGTATTAAACACTCGAGCTGTCTGATATACAAATCTCCGGCTTTCGTATCAAGGAATTACCCGCGATATCTCCCTCAAATCTTCACTTACACCGCCCGCATCAAATCCCCAACATCAGACTCCTACTGGGAACGCCTCGCTTCCGACCTGTCCTTGTCTTGGTACCGATGTACCATTGAAGTCATCATGAGACGACGCCCTCATCTTATAGCTGGATCAGAAGGAGCGCGCGAACGTCGCAGCACTCGACGTTTCACCTGTCCATTGTTCGCACGCCACAGCAAACATGGCGACTGATGTCAGCCCCTAGTCCTAGTGCATGAAGAGCCCCGGACCAGTCAGTCCCAAGTCAACTGAAAAAAGATGATGGGAACAAGACATGTTTTGACAGGCAAGAACATTCGATTGAACTCTTGAGCTGGCACTCGTCAACTCGGTAGCTAATATGCCCTTGGTTGAGGGCTCGGCAGCAGGAAATGCTGGAGGACCCTTCCATTGCTTCAATGGCATACTCATTGCTTCCTCAATGCCCTTGACGCTCTGCCAGGGCTGCCATCAGAAGAAGCTGCTTCATGTTCCTCCCGTGGACCACGACGTCTAGAAGTATCCGGTTCAAGACCAATTTTCCCGCACTTTCACACGAGAATCCGCATCACTCCGCATCGTTGTCGAAGTGCGAGGAGATTGCCTTGAACCTGATACATTGTAATTCTAGACGCCGGGCATGGCCGGAGGAAATCGTATAGGGCGTGGCGGACGAGGAGGCTGGACCGGTCAGGGCAGAGTGCCGAGGGATTTGAGGATATATTCGTATGCTATTGAAGAAATGGAATGTCCTACCTATAGGTCATGGACGGTATTTTTGACATCGCCTCTGTAAAGGCGACACTTTTGATTGGTGGCCCTGCATGGCTGGCTTATCCCGCTGCCGATCCAGCATCTGGCGAGAGCATAGGTATGTATCAGTTATCAGTTCTCGAGTTGACGAATGCCAACTCAACAAGTTGAAGTGCTGTGCGGTTGCTGACACAGGTGAAACGGCCAGTGCCGCGCCATTCTCGCGCTCGTTCCAATCTAGCCATAAGATCAAGGCGTCTTCTTATCATGGCTTCCATGGGTTAGTATGTACCAGGACGAGGCCAGGCCGGAAACAAGACGGGTTCCGGACATTAGGAGTGTTGATAGCCTACAGGTAACTTGTCAAAGTTGAGCGGATGATGGGACTGAAGAGTTGAGATAGAGTCGCGGACTATTCTGTTGAATCATCGAAAGCCGGGCTTTTTTATAGAATACGGTGTCCCAAGCAGCCATGTACGGCGTCCAGAAGTGTCCGATGGTCCATGGGGCACCAGAGTGAGGCAATTACTCCGCACCCGCCTCGCATGATGGCCTCGCGCATGATGTGAGGCCTATCGAGGCGGCCGCAGGGCGAGATGACGACCAAATAGATTTATGGGGCAGTACGACTCTGTACAGACATGGATACCTGAGAGAGGTACGCTTGGCAGCATTGTTACGGGAAAAGGCGAAAATTAAGACCAGCATAGGTATGAATGACAAGAAGAATATCACCGTCATCGTCGTGACCAGACATCGAGCCGCCTTACCATGTGACTCGCCGCCTGACAGCCTCAATTATCGTTCCCTTTGAGGCTGAGGAACCTCATCATGATGCTCAATACTCTGTAAAGCTGTAGTAGGAGCGTCGAGGACTCTGAACCCTGTGGCCTTGAAATCGGAAGCCTCACTACCCAACCCCGCGGACCGCTCTCACTCCCGACTTCTACAAGAAGACCGCGTCGTTAGGACTTCCATAGTGCGGGCCTTCTAGCGACAAAAGCTGACTAGCAAGCCAACAGAAACAAAAGAGACCAGTTCTCGCCAACATGAATTCCAACCCCCATCCTCCTTCTCCCAGCAGAGATGAAGATCAGCATCATGTTCTCACCTCGATAGACTGGCGACACTTTCTCTCCTCGGCCAAACTTGCCGAACATGGTACGAAGTCGCTAATGAGGACCTCTACAAAAGAGACGTCAGGGAGAATAGCTCGTTCGCGATGAAGTGGATGACCGCCCATGCAGTCAACAAGCAACACAACCGAAGCCGCGCTTAGAACGCTGGAACTTTCTCGTCGGTGGGAATGCCAGGTCAACGCAATCCAGCCGTAGTTATGTTCGTGTTGCCATGGTCGTTGGGTCCAAACACAGCGACAAGTTATTTCGCGTTTCGATCCTGCACCTTGTGGCTGCAGTCTGCAGATCCGACCCCGGATTACGGCCAGTGGCGGTTATTCTAGGACAGGTTTCGCGGAGCATATCAATGGGGCCGTGTATGGAGATGAACCTCACGCCTCGCGACGCCACTATGTACATACATACATACATACATACATACATACATACATACATACATACATACATACATACATACATACATACATACATACATACATACAACTACCTACATAGCGCCATTTCTTACCAGACGGTACACCCCAAGGACGTGGACCCCATGTCTCGCTCGCCTATGTCCCTGTCGCCTTATATAAAACATGGCATGGCATTCACTGTCACTTCCATACGTACGAGCAGGACACATAATGAACACTCAAGTCTATTCACCGAGCTGAGCTGAGCTGAGCTGAGCCATCAAGCCTCCTCTTCAATGCCATTCCGTACGGTGTAGTCAATCAATTCCAATCACCCCCTCATTAAAGTACAACCATAACGTGGCGTGTCCGTTACGTATTCCTCCCTGTGCCTGTGGTCCAATAAGTGACGCTCTTAATGGTACGGTACCGGTAGATATTGGCATATTTCTTTTTTTTTTCCTCAAGAACCTTCCATTGTCTTCCGGTTATTTTTGATTTTTATTATTTTTTTTCGCCTGCTTACTTAAACGCTCTGGTGAGGTCGAGTGCAAAGGAGAAGGAGAACGAGAGAGACGAAGCACGAGGAAAGGCGTCAGAAGATCAGAAGACAAGAGACGAAAGTAGGAAATCATCAGAGGAATCAGTCGCGAGGGAAAGACTAGGAGAGCAGGAACAGGGAGCGTTTCAAATCATCTCATTTGGTTCAAGACTCGAGTAAATGAATTATTTCACACCTTGGTACCAGGGGTATACAGTTTGACACAAGCTAGTGGCTTGCATTGTAAAGAGACAAGTCTGAAAGAGGACAAGAGGTAAACAGGACCATTAGGAAAGTAAGAGTAAGGTAGGGAGGTATAAGGAACTAAAAGCCCAAAGATTTCGTCTCGTCATGGCTTTCTTTGTGCGCAGGATTGCCTTCTCATCGAGCCCCGTCTCTTCCTTGAGTTCTTCTCAAAGAATCGTTTGTGCTTCATTTGGTTGCGTGTTGGTATTGTGTGTTTGTGTGTTTGTGTGTTTGTGTGATTGTGTGTTTTTCTATTCTAGTGTGCAGCGAGACGCAGAGTCCGTGTTATTGGCCAGATGCAGAGTCTGATTGTAACCAGACGCAGGACACGGCATTGATCAGATGAGATGACCTATTTGTGCCATATCTGACTCAGTGAATGCCTAGGCCATTGACTGGCCTCATGCTCTGGTGGTCATCCTCCGCAGCTTCCTCCAGATTCATAAGAGCCGGCGGGCGTGAGCGAATCTGCTTGGCCTTGCTAAGCGAAATCGTCTTTTGCTGATACGTCGTCGTCACAGGCTGCGTGTCATCCCGATCAATAGTAGCCTTCATGAGCGCGGCCATCCACAAACGACCCGTCTCGACACTAGGCAGTGCAAAATAATGAACCATCGGCTTGGTAAAGTTGACGGCTCTCGAAAGCCCAGCTCGTGGCGGGGTAAGTTTGAAGATAAAGACAGAGTCGTTGCCCCTTTCGGCTGTGTTGGCTTCGTGGCCCATGGATGCGCCCGCTGCCCCAGTGAGCGTGGCATGGAGGCCCGTGAGCCTCTCGTTTCCGGCCGGCAGAACACGGTGGAAAGAAATGTCAATCAGGCCCTTTTCTTGATCATCCTCTTCCGAGTAGTAATAGGCTAGGCGGCGGCCCTTGAGAACGAAGAACCGCGGTTTCCACGTCGTCATGATATTAGAGCTCTTCTTCTTCATCCACCCGTAATAGTCGGCTCCCTTTTTGGCTTCCGCGGGGGAGATCTTCTGAAGGCCTCGTGTATAAGCACTGGTATCCTTCTTACCCTTTCGCTTGCTGCTCTTGCTCGAGGAAGGCGTTGCGTTGAAGCTCTTACCCGTAGCTGGCGAGTCAATCTCGAGACTTGGCTCAGCCGACGCTGTGCTCGATGTTGTTCGCCGAGGCGAGTCCATTGCGCCGTCCGGACTTGTCAAGTCCTTGGATGATTTAGTCGCAAGTCTGTCAGAGATGGCTCGCATGCCGGGGCGGCCCTTGCTTGTTGGCTTGTTGACCACATTGGTGAGCCACTCGGGGGTAAACCCTTGCTTTGTCGCGTTGGGATTGAGATTGGGGTTGGCGCTAGCGCTTCTGTTCCCGTTGACATTGACAGGAGAGGACGGTGACCTGAAAGGATTCAGACCAGTATCGATTCTCGTCACTATTGGCACTGGACTGCTACTGTCCTTGGCAGGACGAGCAGGACGAGCTGAATCGGTTGTGTTTGTCGACGCTGTTTTCCTATGCTGCGTCACCTGATACGACTGAACGCCAAAGAACTTCTGGACCGCGGGCGAAAAGGGCGGGTCGCGGAACGAGTCGACGCTGCCGAACCGCGAGTGTCGCGAAAGCGCTGTGGCACTTCGAACACGCTGTTCGTCGGCGTAACTCGACTGCCTTGAATGTCCAGCGGCACTGTCCCGTTTGCGCAAAACATTGCGTCGTCTTCCGTCTGTTTCGGTTCCCGAAAAGTAACCCCGGTCCAAATCGACTGCCGAGTCTTGCAGATCTGGATCCGGACCGGTCATGACGAAGCCGTCTTGCAAGCCAGCCGAGGAGAGCGGGCGCGTAGAAGGTGACTGATTAAAAGCGTTGCCGAGAGTCCAATTGCGGTCAAAGGAAGCCTGTTTCTTGTGGAATGAACTTGTGTTCACCACAATTCCATTTCGTGAAAGAGCCGAGGGTGTTGCCCCATGTTTGGCGCCCATCGGCGCAATCCCTCGAAAGTCGGTGGAAGAATGTCGGCGTGCATGATGAAGATCTCGAATGGACGCGGCAGAAGGACGTTTAGTGTGTTCCGCTCGAGTGGGGCTTTCATGGCTGCCGGCAGAGGACAGCGGTGACCTCAACGCAGTAGGACTGACTTTGGATGCTTGACCAGAGGAACCGCGGTGCGATGACATGCGATTGGAGATGGACGACATCATTGTCGCGGTGTTGGTTCGACTTCTTCCATCTTTGACATCTTCTGATCCAGCATCACTTCCCCACGTCTGTGTCGTGCGCCTCGTGGACGGCGCTGCATGACTCACTTGGTCTTGCAAGGCCTTGATCTTGTGCCACGTTTTTAATCGCCTGCCAACAGAGCCGAGATCAAAGGCCTTGATAAACAATGAGCTCTGATCCATCCCCAAGAGTACTTCGCCGCTGATCTCCTGATCTCGAAATACTTCGCAATGTTGCTTCTCCACTCCAGCAGTAAAGAGATATTCGGCAACCTGATCAGCAGTCCATGATTCGACTTCGGGCCGCTGGTGTTCCTCTTCGTCCTCCTCTTCATCTGTTTCTTCACCTTGTATATAGGACATTCTCCGATCAAGCGGCACACTGTAGTCGCTACCGGAATCATTGGCATCGTGTGGAATTCGCAGGCCACCGTTGCTCGAAGAGCCTCGTAAGTGTGTAATGTGCTCGTTGATCACGTTTAGCGTGTCATTGAGAACCTTGCTATCGTGCGCGTCACTCGGTGGGCGCGTGGGCTCTGTATCAGGCGAACTACTTGCTGTGACACTCGAAATAGCGGTTTTGTCTAATTTCGCGAGCTGTATAGGCATCGGTATTGAGCTGCCCTCCAACTCGGAGGTCGGTAATATGTAGGACGACTCAGGAAATGACGATGCAATCTGGGGCGCATTGGCGAAGTCCGAGCCACGCTCGCTGCCGCTGGCTACTGGAATGGAGCTAAACGTTTGAGGCGGAGAATAGACGGGAACGTTCTTTGGTGATGGACGTGTGTAGACTTTTAAAGCTGCAGGTTAGCTACGATCTTGCCATACTCGCACCGCAGACTTGAGCGTACCATGTGGGAATAAGCCGGTGTTATTTTTTAAAAGGTGGCGGCCCAAGAACCACCCGTCACCAAATTCATCATCCCGTTCGACGAGTTCGACTCGATCTCCCTTGCAAAGGGTCAATTCATCGGAGCCTCGCGCTTGAAAGTCATCTGTAACAGGCACACAAGGTCAGCCAATCAATCTTGCTTCGAAAATACACGTGCACTGTATTGCCTTAACACCACACGAAGAGTCAAGACGGGCGAAAGCTCGATGGCAACGGCGAGATTGGCAAAAATCTTCTCGAGCACATGGAGCGAAGACTAGGCGTAGAGTAGTCACCTACGGATTACTATCAAGATGTCTCCCACCTGGGGACGAGGCGGTCGCTCGCCGGCAGGCCGTGTCGCCATGGTTGCCTAATGCCACGAAGAGGGGTGCTATTGATGAGCTCCTTTGCAATTTTCGACGCGAACTAGGAACACGCGTTTAAGGTTTCGATGGCGCCACAGAAGCCGTGTAATAGGCCGTGAATAACTGTCCGATGGCGTTGACGCAGCTCCTGGTCTTGACTTTCCTCAATGCAGCTTCAATACAGAACAGAGACAGGCTCAGGCTCAGACAGGACGGCCGGCGCCATCAGGTCATCAGGTCAGATTGAAGTCGGGCCTCGAAAGGTTGCAATGGATGAGAAGCGTAGACTCTTGCGAGACGGGGCTGCACGGAAAGATTGATGTTTGCGTCTATGTATCGTGCACGAGGAAGGGGGCGCTGATCCGACGGCGATGAATAAGTGCGCTGGGATGTCCCGTTGCAAATCGGGCTTCTGAACGGGGTTGAAGTCGAAGAAGGTATGTACAGCGAATTCAGCGTGGGCTTTTCTCTGGGCGTAGGCGGACGTGTACGTGTACGTGTACGTGTACGTGTACGTCGTGGACGTGGCTCCGGACGTGTCTGAACGTAAGACGATTGATGCGGCGTGCCGACGTGAGATGGATGGTGGAAAACGGAGGTTGAAGGGCGAGCGGAGGATGACAGATGCAGGTGCCAGGGAGGGATCAGGGTTGGTAGACGGAGGAATTGACGGAGGGCCGGATGATGGAGCTGATGAAGGGATGGATTCAATGATGAAGGGCGGACAGTGGACTCCAGCTCACTGTTGTTTGGGCGGCATAGTTAACGTGCCTAAATTCCAAATGGCCTTGGAATTTGTACGTGCATACGGACTACGGAGTACGGAGTACAGAGTACATGTGTATAGACATATCTATGTACCTATGTACATATACGTACGTCTGTCGTCGATTGCCGGCCGGCCTGCAGCGTGCAGCATGCACTCTAACGTAAATTATGTATGTATGTACAGAGTACATATATACATGTACATACAGACACAGTACACTCTGGTCTTCTAAGGCGGACCGCATGAATTCAACCCCTGGCTCCGCGTGGCTGGCTTTCTTCCCTGAATGATGGATCGTCCTGGCTCCTGAATTGGTGTTGGTGGTTGGACGGGCCAGGCACACGCTCATGGCCCCCACGGAGACAATGCGTCGGCACTCGGGACTCGGGACTCGGGAGCATAAGAATACCTACCTAGGTACTCCGTACGTATGTATGTACATGTCGGTATTGGACTTCACTGGGTTGGCCTTGACATTGGCATTTCTACTATGTGTCGTCCATAATTACTGAGGCATATTATGCTGTCACATCGAGGCGACTTAACTGGCTGTGGTGGTCCGTGTTTATCATTTTTAATCCCAGACTCCATTCGCATTACTCCGTACATATTACATATGTACTCTGTGCCGCGGCCTGCGGGGAGCGTCCGTACCTCCCTGTACCCTGTCTTCATTGGGCCTCACCAGTCACGAGTCACACCCCCTCCCAGTCGCCTCGTCTCACAAGCTGTCAGCCTGCCACAGACATCATTGGCGTCTGCATCCATGACTAAGGCTGAATGGCTAAAATGGTGTTGCAAAGCTGGTTCCGAGCCCGGGCAGCTGGAGCGGCAAGCGCGGCAAGCGCGGTAAAGGCGGCAAGAATACCAGAGGCAGCAAAGGCGGAGGCTGTCGCTGCAGTCGAGAGTCTCGGGACACCGCAGTCAGCCTCTGCAACCCCGCGGGCGTCGTCGTCTCCAAGCCTTCCATCAAGCCCTGCTCGTTTTCTACATCCTGCACGTCCTATCTGTCGCCCTGTCTATCCCGGCTTCTCATCTATTCCCTCCCATTCTGCTTGTTTGGGTGGTCGGACCTTCACAGCTGCCGCCATGTCCGCCCGTATCTTGGATGGTACTGCCATCGCCAAGGCCATTCGCGCCACCATCGGAGCCAGCATTGCCCAGAAGCAGCAACTCAACCCCCGCTACAAGCCGTCTCTTAAGATTATCCAAGGTACGTCACTCTATAGCACTTTGCTGCTGTGATACTGCTTTGTGACGGATTACTAACACTACTTTCCTTTGCAGTGGGCGACCGTTCTGACTCTTGTTCGTTTAACCCGACCCATGACGGATTTTGCTCGATTTTCCCTTTTTTTTCTGGTTTCTTCTCTATCTTTTTGGTCTTCGTCATGTTTTTCGCTTCCATGTCGATCCGATTTCTCTCCCGCGATGCGACTCATCAAGCGTAGCTAACCCAGCCCGTCGCATCTATAGCTACGTATGTGCGCATGAAGCTCAAAGCGGCCGTTGAGGTACGAGAGAGAAAGGGCCTTGCCGAAATGCTGCTTACTGACCCCCTGTACAGGCTGGCGTCGCTTGCGAACTGATACAATGCCCTGTCGAGATTTCCGAGGTCGAATTGCTGGACCAGATTCGCCGCCTAAATCACGACCCGACGGTCAACGGAATCCTAGTCCAACTGCCACTACCTCCCAACATCTCCGAATACAACATCACTTCTGCTGTTGCCGATGAAAAGGACGTCGATGGCTTCGGTACAAACAATATCGGCGAATTGGCCAAACGTGGCGGTGCTCCTCTCTTCACCCCATGCACGCCCAAGGGTGTCATGTTCATGTTGAAGGAAGCCGGCATTCCTATTGCAGGCAAGACGGCCGTCGTGCTCGGCCGCAGCAACATAGTGGGCGGCCCTGTGAGCTACCTTTTGCGTCATGCCGATGCGACTGTCATCGTCTGTCACTCCAAGACGCAGAAGGTGGAACAATATCTCAAGAATGCAGACATTGTCATCGCAGCCATTGGTCAGGCTCAATTTGTCAAGGCTGAGTGGTTGAAGGAAGGAGCCGTCGTTATCGACGTCGGCACCAATTTCATCCCCGATGCCACCAAGAAGAGCGGCCAGCGTATGGTGGGAGATGTCGATTTCGAGGGCGCGTCCAAAGTCGCCTCCGTTATTACCCCGGTTCCCGGTGGCGTGGGCCCCATGACAGTGGCCATGCTGCTTCAGAACGTGGTGGAAGCGACCGACTTATTTTTCGAAAAGGAGAAGCTGCGGAAGACGATTCCTCTCCCGCTCAATCTCAAAACACCTGTGCCCTCCGACATTGCCATCTCTCGCGACCAGACTCCCAAGCAAATCACACGCATCGCCGCCGAGGTCGGCATTGCTCCGCACGAGTTGGAGCCGTATGGTGCTTACAAGGCAAAGGTTGAGCTTGACCTGCTCAAGCGTCTCGAGCACCGCAGAAATGGGCGATATGTCGTGGTCACGGGAATCACACCCACACCCCTCGGCGAGGGCAAGTCCACGACGACCATGGGTCTGGCGCAAGCTTTGGGAGCACACTTGGGGCGACTCACATTTGCCAATGTTAGGCAACCAAGCCAGGGACCGACTTTTGGAATCAAGGGTGGCGCCGCTGGTGGTGGCTACAGTCAGGTAATTCCCATGGATGAGTTTAACTTGCACTTGACAGGTGACATCCACGCCATCACAGCAGCCAACAACTTGCTGGCCGCCGCCATCGAGACGAGAATTTTCCACGAAGACACACAGAAGGATGGGCCTCTCTACAGACGACTTGTGCCAGCCAAGAACGGGGAACGAAAATTCGCCCCTGTCATGTTCCGCCGCTTGAAGAAGCTCGGTATCGACAAGACCAACCCCGATGATCTCACCGCAGATGAGATCCGTCGATTTGCCCGCCTCGATATCGACCCTGAAACCATCACCTGGAGACGAGTCTTGGATGTCAACGATCGTCACCTGCGAGGCATCACCGTAGGCACTGCGCCGACGGAGAAGGGTCATTCTCGCGAAACCGGCTTTGACATTTCTGTCGCCAGCGAATGTATGGCGATCCTAGCACTCAGCGCCAGTTTGGCCGATCTGCGCGAGCGACTCGGCCGCATGGTCGTCGCCACCTCCCGCAGCGGCGATCCTGTGACCTGCGACGACATTGGCGCGGGCGGTGCCTTGACAGCTCTCATGAAGGACGCCATCAAGCCCAACCTGATGCAAACCCTGGAGGGCACACCCGTCTTCGTTCACGCCGGCCCTTTCGCCAACATCAGCATCGGACAAAGCTCCATCATTGCTGACAAGCTCGCCCTGAAGCTAACCGGTACTGAGCCATCCGAAAACTACGACGAAGCAGCTGGCTTCGTCGTCACAGAAGCCGGCTTCGATTTCACAATGGGCGGAGAACGCTTCTTCAACATCAAGTGCCGCACATCAGGTCTATCCCCCGACGTCGTCGTCGTAGTCGCCACCGTCCGGGCCCTCAAAGTCCACGGCGGCGGTCCTCCCATTTCGCCAGGTGCACCCCTTGATCCCGTCTACAAGGAGGAGAACATTGACATCCTCCGCGCCGGATGCGTCAATCTCAAAAAACACATCAGTAACGCCAAGTCCTTTGGCATTCCCGTTGTCGTCGCCATCAACAAATTCGCTACAGACACAGACGCCGAAATCGCAGTCGTGCGCGAAGAAGCCCTCTCTGCTGGAGCCGAAGACGCCATCCTGGCTGATCACTGGGCTCAGGGCGGAAAGGGAGCCGTTGATCTAGCAAGAGGGGTCGTGGCCGCGAGTGGGAAGCCCAAGGAGATGACTCTGACGTATGGTCTCGAGGGTACTGTACAGGAGCGCATTGAAGCCATCGGGCAGAAGATGTATGGGGCTGCCAAGGTGGAGTTTAGTGAGCTGGCGCAGAGGAAGGTTGATACGTACACGAAGCAGGGGTATGGGAATCTGCCGATTTGTATTGCCAAGACGCAGTATTCGCTGTCGCATGATCCGGAGTTGAAGGGTGCGCCGACCGGGTTTACGGTTCCGATCCGGGATGTGAGGATGGCGGCTGGGGCGGGATATTTGTAAGTGTTGCGGGATGTGCTGTTCCTTTGATTGTGCTTTTTTTTTTTTGGCCTTGTTCCCCCTTGTTCTGCACTTTTGTGTGTTGGCTGTTGCGTGTTGCGTGTTGCGCGTCGCTTTTTGAGACTAACACTTCGACAGGTATGCCCTGGCTGCTGATATACAGACCATTCCGGGATTGCCCACTGCGCCGGGATATCTCAACGTTGATGTTGATACGGAGACTGGTGATATTGATGGACTCTTCTGAGGGATGTGCTATGCAATTCATGGGTTCAAGAAGAGCACACGATTTTTCATTATTACGATTTTTTTTCATTCTAGACGCATTTTTCGAAAGACGGAACACGGAACTAGGGTATAGGGGTCTGATATAAGACCAGAGCGGTGCAATGGAAAGGAAGAAGTTGTCTTATACTCAACGTCGTACGACAACCTTCTCCGTCCCAGGTAGGAAAGGGAGAGCGAGATGATTTACTTGTGGGGGAGAATAACACACATATTGGCGTGACGCGGCTTGGAAGGGGCAGTCTATTTTATTATTATTTTTGTCACATTTTGGTTTTCTCAGCTTTACTGCCGTGGCTCAGAGGCCTAGTATGAAGACGCTTTGTTGAGGTTTGTGCTTGGGTTGTCTTGGTTTTGTATATTTTCTTTGTTTTGGGACAGCAGCAGGGTGCATACAGGGAAGGAAGGTATGTTTGATGCTTTAACGACATAGATTCAACACATAGTTCTTGACTTCTTTTACAGACGCCATGCGTTCGTTTGCGCCTGCCGTGTTGACGTCGTTGGCCCTATTGCCTGATTGGAGTGGGAGAAGACGAATAGTAGGAGGTAGGGTATGTACATCCTTATAATTGACTATGTTAGTGGCTTGCGTTATGTAAGAATCAAGAGAGAGTTACACGCGATAGCGACTTGTGTTGGCCTCGTCGCGTGTTGCACTGCAGCGGTTGAATAAGCCACTCATTCGTCAAGCCTGC
The DNA here is from genome assembly GCA_018360055.1 of Claviceps monticola. Taxonomy (NCBI): domain Eukaryota; kingdom Fungi; phylum Ascomycota; class Sordariomycetes; order Hypocreales; family Clavicipitaceae; genus Claviceps; species Claviceps monticola. The sequence goes on from SRPP01000130.1 coordinate 26,089, forward strand.
CTTTCGTCATGACTACGGCTGCGACTTCCTGTACGAAGTAAATTGCCCACGGAGTTTGAGAACTTAACTAGAACTTAACTAGTGTGAGACGGTGTGGGAAAATGATGATAATGATAGATCTATCTAGGCTGTCCACATCCGTGGAACAAAGGAGGCTATGTACATGCAGGGGCTGCCCTAAAGTGCTACATGCCTGAGGGGAACAAGTGATGCCTAAGATGTGAGGCTGCTACCATCTAACAACTAGAACTTTAGAAGTGACAAACACGGGATGCCCCGCTCGTACTCCACCTTTTCGTCCGCCTGTGATGGCTGAATCTCGACTCTTACAATCAACTCATCGCAAAGGATCGGCGGCACGTCATCATCTTTCTGCGCAGCTCAGCATCGTTGATGTTACTGAACTGGGACTCACAATCTCCGGAAGCAGTCTCCTTCTCTCAGCAGAGCGCTTCTGATCCCCATCCTGCAACAGCTGAACGTCCCAAGAGCCTATCTTGCACACAGCACAAGACTCTCTATGCACCAGCAGGGGTCCTACCGACAGCGCGTTTGGTGACCAAGTCACGGTTCAGAATGTGTTTCTCATCGAGCTCTTGCTCGAGATTTGATCCATGCCATAGTTGTCAACCATGGCACCTCTGCCCAAGTCTCAACGATCTCTCTCCGACACAGTTGACGCCGCCAAACGACAAAAAGTGTTAGCGGCTAACGAGACAAGCCGGGCCTTCATTGGTGGCCGCCGGCCTTCATGGATGTCTTTTCTCTCCACCCCCTGCACACCAACTTCACCAGGTCCAGCACGTGTTCAGAAGACGAGGCGAGGACGCGCTGCAATAATCCGAGAAAACATATCCGCGCCAGTGCTTCCGACAGCTGTCATCTCGCCGCAGAGTGCGGCGGCTACAGGAGAAATGGACCTTCTCCCAAACCTAAGGTATAGTCCTGCTCATGTCGCATTTTTTCTGTGCCCTCGGCCGGACCATCAGTGCTCAGCTCGGTATAGAAGCTCAGTTTTCGCGACAGTGGCGACTCACAAACCGTCGCGTTTACTAAAGAAAGTAGTAGCGAACTCCCCTCTGGCACATTGCCTCCATCGCAGGTCCCAACCACCTCGGAAGATCATGTGTTCCGGCCGGGCGCAAAGATGGCGGCAGTTGGGAACGGTCAACGCCCGGTGAAGCCAGTCGACTCTTTACGGACTGCTATTTTCCTTGATGAACAACGGGACGCTTCCGTTGCCGACCCCGCGAATTCCACGGTAGAGCCTTTTTCGGAAGTCAGCCATGAATATGTGACGCGGCTTCTCTCGCTTGCTTCAAGTCCAACCGCCACAGGGGGACCATGCCGGGAGGATCCAGAACACGATGGCAACGGCCCGCATCCTCCTGGGCAGTTATCTGATCCTTCCCGAGTTCAAGTCACGGCTCCCGCCAATCAAGGCTCTCTCAGTCCTCGGTCGATGAACCCTCGTGTTCGAGGCATCTCGTCCTATGCTTCGCGCCGACTTAGTCCAACCAAAAGTCCAGCACAGGCTCCAAGACAGACTCCAAGACAGACTCCAAGACAGACTCCAAGACAGACTCCAAGACAGACTCCAAGACAGACTCCAAGACAGACTCCAACGCAGACCCCAACGCAGACTCCGACACAGACTCCGGCGCAACTTCCAGCGCAAGCTCCAACACGACCTCCAACACGGGCCCCATCACAGGTTCCATCACAGGTTCCATTACAAGTTTCATCACAGATTCCATCACAGGTTCCATCACAGGTTCCATCACAGGTTCCATCACAGGTTCCATCACAGGTTCCATCACAGGTTCCATCACAGGTTCCATCACAGGTTCCATCACAACCTTCAACACAAGTTCCAACACGAGTCCCAACACAGGTTCCAACGCAGGTTCCAACGCGTAATCTGTATGGCATCTGGCGATACAGCATCTTCCAGCGATTGGCAGAGCCAGCATGTGATCGCAATACGCTTACTGAAGTTGAGAAGTGGAGATACGATAAGCTTGCAGAAGCGTGCCAGCAGGGCGACTTCTTCTACATCCATTTTCACCGAATACTGTGTCGATGGTCGATAAAAACAACGCACCCGTTGGCGATGTCGCTCAGCAATCCGAACTTGAATAATTCTTTTGGTATATTACAGCAATTGCTGAGACCTGCTCATGAATTGAGGTCACACCATAACGAATGGTTTATTCGATTCCCTTGGAACCCTTATAACCCGTCAAAGCTTTTCCAATTCAGCAATGAATGCGACCAAGTCGTATACAGATTTCTGAACACGTTGTCACAACAATGGGACCAAGTGCTATCCTTCGTAACCCGGAGACGGTTCCCCCTGTTGGTTCATGAGTTGACCTATACACTAGAATGTCCATCTGAGATTCTACGCCTTGCGCTCTTCACTGCGAGTTGCCACTTTTTGGGACTGAACAAAGGGGGTGAGAGTGTCGAACTGACCTCGATATTTCAGATGGACACGCAAAATGAGAATTTGGCTGCATGTGGCAAGTCAAGCCCTGCGGACTTGGCTTGCAGACGACAAGCCGTCATCATACAGTATCGTAGAGCTGTTGATAACCTAGCGACGCACCAGAGTATGGTCCAAGGTATGTGCCCTCCTTAACAGATCTGATCTCGTGTAACGGTTCGTTTTCGTGTATGCTAATTCGTGTTTGCCTCATGGTTCAGCCAACGAGTCTACCTCGCCTTCAATGCTGACCCCTACTTCAACGCCTGTTGCGTACCAACCAAGTGAAGTGTATGTTGCTTTTGTGGACAAAGTCGCGTCAATACTAGTAAATTTGTACTGACGAATACTCAAACTTGCGGCTTTAGACCGCCCGTGCCCGTAGAATGGGCCCTTTCAACGCCCTTCAGCGGAACTCAAGCCCGACACGATAGTCAACTCCTACTTCAGCGAGCTTTCCCCGCCCAAACATCTATCCATGTAGGAAGTCCACTGACTCCTCATGGTGGGAGTTTCAGCATACCAAACGGATACATGCCGTCGCTGCCTTCTGGTCAAATGCCTGCTCCGAGCGCAGTCAGCGCATCACCATCTTATGCAACGCAGGCTGCATTCGGCGGAGGATCTGGTTGGCCGGCGTCAGCTCTACCGTCGCATAATACGTCGCAGACAAGAGGGAGAGATTTACGATTGCATGGCATGTCGCATGGCATGTCCCAAACACACAATGTGCCGTCTTCCGCCGCTTCCATGACGCTGCCAAATGTGCCCTCATCGCGATCGGGTACCGAGGAAAACAATGGCTATTCGACCTTGCCTCTCCCACAAGGCCAGTATCCTCTCAGCCCATACAGCTGGACGTCTGTCCAGTCTGGTCTTCATTTAGTCAGGCTGCGAAGTCCTGATCGGACGAATCCTGGTGAAGATGGGACTCGATATTACCAATTTGTGAGCGGCTTCGCCCTTGACCCGACGCCCATCTACCCACGGAGAGGCGTGCAAAGATTTGAATTCACAGTCACTGCGGATGACTTTTCCATCAAATCGGGCTTGAAACGCACAGAAGACACCGTGGCGCATCACTTCAAGCACGGCAGTCTTCGTTATCGTCTGCGATTGATACGAGGACACAAAACGAAGCACGTCATTGATCGAGATAGCTGGTTGGCTTCGCCTAGCATTTGGCCTGCCGAGATCTACCTCTTGTTCAACGACGAACCGGTATATCCCAGGAGGGGACATCATTTTCACCATGATATCCCCATTGAGCTCACGGACTTGTTACGAGAGGGTCTCAACACGATACGCGTCAGCTTACCCAAGGGCCCTGATGGTTCTTCCACTAAGGAGACAGGATATCATCTTGCTGTTGAGAGTGTCGTCACCATGGATCATGCATCGACTGTGGATATGATTTGCAAGGGGCAGAGAATTGGTCCAGAGGAAACTTGCCGTGAAATCCAGCGGCGTATGCAAATGGCGGCATCAGATGACGTCATTGTGCAAAATGATTGTCTGTGTATATCAGTAACGGATCCCTTTAGTGCGAGCATGTTCCAGATTCCCGTCAGAGGATCAAGTTGCAAGCACATTGAATGCTTCGACCTGCAGACTTGGCTTCAGACACGCAGCAGTAAGGGCTCGCTTAGTCGAACTGAGCCTTCATTAGCGGATGGCTGGAAGTGTCCCATATGCAATGGAGATGCAGCGCCTCCAAATCTTCGCGTCGACGAGTATCTCGTGGACGTGGAACGGGCGTTGAAACTCGCTGGCCAGGTGCGAACTAGGAGCATTTCGACACATGTGGACGGGAGCTGGACCGCGAATGAAGAGCCTGGTAGTGATAGTGATTACGACGAGGTACAGGGCAACAAGGAGAGATCGCAGCTATCACCCGCGACAAGAATCGAGCGAGAGGTTATTGAAATCATGTCCGACTGATGGAGCATAGCTGAATGTTCCCATTTCCGATGAGGAGGCTATTGGCGTAGCTTTTTTTTTTTTAGTATGATGCCTCCCACGCGGGGGCGCACTGGGACGAAGAATATTTTGGATGAAGCGACGGGCGTTCAGAGATCAAGTGTTTTAATGAGTCTGGCTGAAACCACAATATTATCACGGGCACTATGCCCATATTTGGAAGCAGACTTGGCTTTGTCTCTTTGAGCTGCAAGGACAGTCATGAAGCGTATCCGCTTCCTACATACTTGCAAGTCGCACAGGCAACACTGTAAATCAAATTTACATCTTCGCCGCAACAGCCCTCTTCAACACCAACCCCGTCACCCTTTCCAACTCCGCCACCGCCTCCTCCGTCCTGCCCAACTGGACCTTGAGTGTCCGAAACCCATGCCTCTTCGCCGCCTTGAGATTCTCCCCAATATCATCCAGAAACAAAATATCCTCGCTCTTCACCCCAGCTATCCAGCCATTCTGGATGCCCCTCTCCGTCGTGGCATGGTCCTTTGCAAACGCATCTAGCATTTCCACCGTAAGGGTGTACATTCTGTCTTCGGGTTTCCGGACCCCAACATGCGCGGAGGAAATGAAGACGTCGAATTGCCTCCGCAGAGGATGATGATCTTCAGCATCCTGTCCTTCAAGCCGTCGATGCAGGGGGTGTCCCTCCGGAAAGACGACCGTGTTGCTTAATGCGCCGAGGATGTATTTCCCGCTTTGCTTCAGGATGTCTAGCGCGGGGGCCATCCAAGGGTCGGGTTGTTGGGCGAGGGTCATCATGTTTGTGAAGAGCTGTTGGGTGTTTATTCTGGGGAGAGGTGGGATAGTACTCTGTGGGGATGAGGAAGAAGATGAAGATGTAGGGAAATATGGAGAGGAATAGGTAGAGGAAGAGGAAGAGGGCAGAGAAGATGAAGATGGCAGAGCAGAGAAGGACGAAGAAGAAGAAGAAGAAGAAGAAGAAGAAGGAGGAGGAGGAGGAGGAGGAGGCGGCGTCTTGGCGGCGGCCTGGCGGGCGTGAAACTCAACCCAGTAGTCTGGACGGTGCAAGTCCAAGGAAAACGCAGTGAAGAAGGCTTCGTTGAGGGGGATGGAGCCCCGTTCGAGGTTGTGCCATGCGCCGTGGGGTTTGGAGCGGGAGATAGAGTAGTTGATCCAGCCGGGGGGGATGGAGTGGGCGAGTTCGTAGTCCAGGATGGCTTGGAAGGGGGAGAGGACCTGTACATGTATGTATGAAGTGGTTGAGGCTGGTTGTTAGAGACGTGTGCTACGTATTGGCTCTGGAGTTGGTGGTCTTGGTAGTCGGGGGGGGGGGGGGGGGGGGGAGATGGGGGGTTGAGTGTGAAGACGAGGTTATTTATGCGTGGTTGGGGAAAACGTACACACACGCCGCCGATGTCAAATAAGAGCACTTTTGGCTGGGGAAGGGTGGTCATCTTCAGGACTGGTTTATGAATTGGAGTGTGCTTCTATGAAGAGTCTTCAAGGAGCGAAGGGGCTTTGATGCTTTGCACTCGTCTTTACATGAGTTGGACCTGATGTATGTGGATGGAATACAATACCTATGCACCGCGGCGCAGGGTAGTGACATGCGGCGAATTGATCGTTACCTCGGCCCAGGGTGGGTCTGAATGGAAGCCATGATGCCGCCGGCCGGGCGGCAGAACATGGGACGGGTCACAAATCAAGGACAGTCAGATATGTAACTAACCCCAAATCAGTGTACATACATAGGTACCCATGAGAGGCCGAATTCTCGACCCAGTGCCTCCAATCCTGTCACGATTGGTTGGAAATTGATCAAGGCTACGTGGAATACTGAGCTATGACGAAGAGAATTCAACTGTGCGAGGCTGTTATGAGAACATAAGTATCATCACCTCATGCGAACTCGAGCATATCTTCAAGAGGGTGCCGATACAGACCAGCGGCGGTGGCTTCATCAAGGCACTCGCTGAAACATGATCGACCATCTAAACGGCTTGTACCATAGAAGAAGAATATCCGGAGTTCGAGATGCTTCTCGTGATGCTGAAAGGAGAGGGATACACCGTCTACTTTAGGTCCCTTTCATGTGTTCCGAGACAAGTCCTCGAGGACACATTGGATACGTCGCTGGATTTGCAGCCTCCAACATGTATCGAATGTGCATTCCAACTTTAGACAAGACAAGGTGACGATCACAAGGAATGTGACCTCCAATGAGAGCAAATTCTACGATGCGGCAACAGAAAGCGACGAGCGTGGAGGCGCAGTCCGTCCAAGAACCAGAATATCTATCACAATCTCTACAAGTCAACACAGCAGTTGACGAACTCAATGAGATCATGCCGCGATGGGTAACTGGCTTGCATGCAAGAAACATGATGTCGAACCCCCAATGAACTCTGCAAGTACGTTGTTGTTTCCCACCCATCCATAACAAAGGGTTTTGTCCATCCCAGTGCTCGCACTGCACAGCACCAAACTTACGGGTTCACTGGGATGTCCAGGACTATACCGAGGCTACAACGGTGAAGTGGCTAATCGTCATCGAAGATGAGTACGGCAGGAAGAGGATTCGAATGATTTGAACAGGTCGACTGCCACACAATAATAACTCTCTGTAAATTATGCTATATTTGTGCAATCACAGAAAGATCGGTTCGAGTGCTGAATGATGACTCTGGAGTTATTCGGTGTTGCAAGCGGTCTCGGAGTGCGCAAAGCGAACTCCCTCATCCAACAATCTCATCCACTCCTCGAGTCCCCGTTGGCCACGTTCCAACACCATTGTTGGGGGGAGCATTGTACCTTCTTCACCATGACCACTGCAAACTCACATCACGCGCACATCAACTTATGCGCAGTCATGATGGTCGATCGCTTGGCCCACGAACGCGCGATATCGCGCCCCCACCAGAGAGCCGTCAGGAAACGCGCCGCTTATCCATCACGTGAGTCGTGCCCAACCAGGCCACCGTCTTTACCCTATCGGCTGGTCGTTGCCGCACAAGGTGGAGACGGCACAGGGGAATGTCCCCCGGGCCCCACACCTAGGGCTCGCCAATTTTTCGAATTTTCCCAGAAGACAGTGAAGGAGTGAAGAGAATGCCCCACCCGAATTCGTGCCCACACCACTTATGTCCAAAACCACCCAGCCTTCCACTCGTTTCCCTTTCTGTTCATCCATCAGTCAAGCCGTCGTTGGTCAAATTCGTCAAAATGGTAAGTTGAGAATATGTACATGGCCTATCAACAGAGTCTTGTTGTGTCCTTTGGCAATGCAAGACCATCTTGCTTGACAAAGGCACCGGATGCTGCAATATGAAGTTTGTGCATATACGCACAAAAAACGTTCAATGACAGAAATGTCGGCGAATTTTGCTCGGATAGAGTCACCGCAAGTTGCTTCGGAAGGAAACGAGCAAGTCTGAAGCGCAAATTGCTGACTCGGGGAATGTTGTCATGGAATTAGGTTTTCCACAAAGTTGTTAAGAGCAGCGCTTACTACAGGTACGTTCGTCCTGGCCCGGTTGTCAAACTCAAGAACTGCCATCGTGTGGGCTGTGATGAGGCTATGGATGAACTGCAAGTTCCCTTGATAGGAAGCTAACGTCTCGCAGCCGCTTCCAAACCAAGTACAAGCGCAGAAGGCAAGGCAAGACCGACTACTACGCTCGTAAGCGTCTCATTACCCAGGCCAAGAACAAGTACAATGCTCCCAAGTACCGCCTGGTCGTCCGCTTCACCAACAAGGACATCATTATGCAGATCGTGTCTTCTGAGATCACTGGCGACAAGGTCTTCGTCTCCGCTTACGCCCACGAGCTGAAGGCCTACGGCATCAAGCACGGTCTCACCAACTGGGCCTCCGCCTACGCTACCGGCCTGCTGATTGCCCGCCGTGCCCTCAGCAAGCTCGGCCTCGACAAGGACTTCATCGGAGTTGAGGAGGCTGATGGTGAGTTCACTCTCACCGAGGCTGCTGAGACCGACGATGGCGAGCGCCGCCCCTTCAAGGTCTTCCTCGACGTTGGTCTGGCCCGCACCTCGACTGGTGCCCGTGTCTTTGGCGCCATGAAGGGTGCCTCGGACGGTGGCATCCTCGTTCCCCACTCCGAGAAGCGTTTCCCCGGCTACGACATGGAATCCAAGGAGCTTGACGCCGAGACCCTCTCCAAGTACATCTTTGGCGGTCACGTCGCTGAGTACATGGAGACCCTCGCCGACGACGATGAGGAGCGTTACCAGAGCCAGTTCCAGAAGTACATTGACGATGACGTCGAGGCTGATGGCCTTGAGGAGCTCTACACCGCTGCTCACGCCGCCATCCGCGCCGATCCCTTCAAGAAGGCCGACGGCGAGGCCCCCAAGAAGACCAAGGAGGAGTGGAAGGCCATCTCCAAGAAGTTCCGACAGACCAAGTCTTCCAAAGCCGAGAAGCAGGCCCGTGTGCAGGAGAAGATCAAGTCCATTCTGGCTGATGCTTAAGCGCTCTGTATGCGATAAACAAAGGGTGCTAGGCAATTTAAAAATGAATATGACGCTTTTTTCTTGTTCATATCACGTTACGATTTTCTTGTGGGGGTTTCTGTTTTTTTGCGCGACACCCGAATGGGCATGGTTCAGAGGAGTTTCAGGCTGGGTAACGGGTTCACGGTTCATCAAGTTTCGTAATTCCAATGAAATGAATACCAACTCTTTCGGGGCCGCACCGCACTGATCTGTGTCGCGCGTGATATGGTGCTTGGTAGTGTCTTGATGATGAAGCAGGCGTGACTACAAGTTGGCTTGGCCGTTTATGACCGTTCATGACCGCGCATGACAGCCACCTGGTATTTCGAGTCGCTCTCACCAGGTTGGCATTCTGCTTCGCTCTCATTCTTCTTTCCAGAGTGTTGTAACTTGGGACCTTCGGAGAAATAACATCAAACGCCGCATTACCTACCTAGACCCATCTTGGATCACCACACGTTCGAACTTAACTCACACGCAATCCGGCCATTTCAAATGCCTTAAAAATCCGTCATTGAAATAGAGTCTATAGAATCATGAAAGCTTAATTATTTGAATGCATCAACGTTTTGTATCCCACCCGTTGGAGTCTATCCACCGCCTGAAAACGACAGAGGCACACTGTCTACAAGCCCATTACCAAGCTCCATGCCATCCCGAACATTTGTCGCACTTCTTTTATTAAGGTGCTCCAATTCGGCTTGGTACTTCGTTCGTCATATATGCGCCATGTTTGGGACCCGTACAAAGATTTGCTCTGCCAGGCATAAGCAGAGGTTCTTAATGGGGATTCAGGTCACGGCTGTATGTAGTAGGTACATATGTGGCGGCCAGTCCAGAGGAGTCATCCGTAGCTCCTGAGGCTGCTCCTCCTGAGGCAATGGCTGCGTGAACCGGCAATATTGTCATCACGCATGAACAAGATAGTGTCACTATTGTTGTTGAGCATGGTTGGAACTTGAAAGGTACATAGTCTTCAGTGTGATCACGGCAAATGGAGCTTTGTGACGCCGCCTCTCTTTGAGCCGTACCCTTGATTAGTCGGGTCGCATCTTGGTCTCAAACGTCAGTTGTAACTTGTTTCTTCTTGGTGGGCATGCAGATTGCAGAAGATGATCCTGTGCTGGCTCAGCCTGGACTCAACCAGTCTCCAGACGTGCGTTCACCCTTGACTCTTGAGGGTATATTGTTGGGCATCGTACGAGAGAGAGGCTTTGGCCATATGTATACATAACACTAATCACCCTCTTGCTCAGTTGTAGGTAGGTAGGTAGGTAGGTTAGGGGATTCTAGTTCTTCAGTTCTAGTTGTCAAGTCTTGTAGTAGTCCAGGGAGGACTGCTTTCTTTTTGAGTCTCTATCGTCGATCCTCGTCTTTGTGTGTCGCTGAGGCCTTGTAAGGACCTTTGCTGCCTTTTTGAAATTAACCACTTAGGTAGTACCTATCCATTATTTATTACTCCCCTTGACTCTTGATGGCTTGAATACCGTAGCGGATAAAACTGTAAGCATAAGGCGAGGTTTTTGTTATACTGTGCGAGACTTGGGAAGGATTCTCTCGTCATTAGCGATCCGCGTGGCTGATTTGCCTGCTGTTACCTAAGGCCGACCACACGCGATTCCTGGTGCGTGGCGTCGAATGTTTATTTTGAATCACTTCAAAGGGCGTGGTGGCGTCGCCATGGCTGCTCAAAGATGATGGGTTGTTCATGGATGAGGCTAAATTGACGCCTCGCGACGAAAGATGGAGGAAGTTTTGTGTTCTCAAGCACTGATCCCTACCTTTGACATGTTTTTCTCAGTCTTCTCTCTGTCACATAACTAGGTATGAACTCCCGAGATCCAAGCCTTGACAGTGTGTGTGTCTGTACATACTAATAAGCGCCTTTATTAGGGCGTCACGACTCACGAGTCACAGATATGTACGCGAAGAACCCTCTCCAACGTCCCTCACAATACTCACCAGTTCCCGAGGGCGAACGGTCCTGTCTTTCGAAACTCGTTCGCCTTCTCTCTGTGCAGGCGTTCGACAGTGATGAACATCGTGCGCGGATGGGTCGAGACTCGAGAAGCGTGCCGCGGTCATGAAACTGAACTAAGTTATGAAGCCTAATAATCATGATGACAATTTGTCCGTTTTCACTGTGCGCAGCGGGAAGTCGGGGCTCACAATTTTGGTAGCGCAGTCAATCTTGTGCGCAGCGGTATTTCTGAGCCCTTCGCGAGTCGCGATTGTATCAAGACAGCTAGTCATCACTCCAGCTTTCTTTAGCGCTGAAGCCTTGTTGAGGGCGGCGCGATTGTCGCGATGGACATCTGCAAGAAGTCGTATGCAGCGTCTCAACCCAGAATTTATCTCTTGCCTCATTGTCTATGTAGTACATGCATCTTGTTGCACAAAACGGCGCGTTTTGAGGTCCTACCTTGGTATACATATACCATGCGACAAATCTATTATGTAAGCTGCACAGGAAAAACCCTAGTGCAGGAGGGGAAACCCGTCCTTGGGCCCGGTCCCGTGGCCAACTCAGGCACTTTTACGGATAAAATGGGAAGTCCGAAGGGACTTTAGGTAGTAAAGCTGAAGGGTCCTGGTGCCGAGGATTCACGTGACGGCACTGACGGTCGCAGTACATACATACATGGCGCCACGTAGGCAAAACTGAAGGTGTCTCTCGGTACGGGCACCTACCTCCTGTCACCTACCCTTCCACTGCCCAGACTTTTCCCTCCTTGCCTTCGGCGACCCTCCGGGGGTCCTCCGGGGGCGCTGCCGCGGGCTGTCCTCGCTGCGCCCGCATCGTCACAAACTCTGTTACTTTCAATCACATATCGCATATCTTCTCGGATTTGTCCTTCTCCCCCAAAACTCGGTCTCGGATTTTCTCTCATCCCGTGTCCATCTTACGTAAGCATATCTTCTCGGATTTTTCCTCCTCTCTCCCAAAACTCGGTCTCGGATTTTCTCTCGTCCCGTGTCCATCTTACGTAAGCATGTCTTCTCGGATTTTTCCTCCTCCTCCCCCCCAAAACCCTACGCTGAACTTGACGTAAATGTAAAGCTTCGCTTTACGTCTCTTCTTTTCAAGATTCGTCGTAAATTAGTTCAGCTTTACTAATTAATCCGTAGTTTGGAGGCCAATGCGAATCGGTATAGCCGGTTTGTGGTAATCAGCCACTTCCTCAGGGTAAATACTAAAGGCAAGTCCCAGCAATGGCAGACGGCTGAGTCCGGACTTCGCATCGAGGACGTTCCGTGCATACAGAGATTGCGCGCATCTGGATGAGGGCGGCCGACTCGTGTTTGAGCAGAGAGCGATGGAGCCTTACCATTTTCTTAGTCGACTGGAAGTTAATCGCGAGTTCGGCCGTGGAGGGTTGGCGGTTCGGCCTCCGGAGTGTTGCAACTTGCTGCTGCTCTGTCCGCCTCCCATCGTTCCTGAATCCTGAGTCCTTCCAGTCGCGCCTCAGTATGTATCTCTTTCGGCTGGAGCCCGCCCAGATCCGGAGGGGGACGGCCGGCGAATGGTTCGTGGTTTGAACGGCGGTCTCGTCGCCATATTGCGGCGATGGCATCGGCGGAGGTGATTTGCTACTGTCACGCAAGCTTTTCGTATCTTCTCGCCCATGCCATTCGATGCAATCCTGTCATAGAAGCGGCGTTGGAAGTGATCGAGGTATTGTAGGTCAATTGGCGGGGTTGCGGCTTTGGTCTCGAGAATGCTGCGAGGGGTAGCTCTGTACAGAGTACGCTCCGGTGAGTCGTGACAACTCGGAGTCATTTCGTCTGTTCTGTCACGAACGCTTTCGCCACGCCTATCGCTACGCCGCCGCGAATCGTGGGGGTAGCCTGTAGGTAAGTGCGGATATATCTCTTAGCGAGACATAGGCACCTACGGAGTATGTGTGTACATCATACTCGGTACCTCTCCATGTGCTAGGTATGTATGTAGGTAGGTATGTATGTAGTTATGTATGTAGTGTAGTTACGTGTTGTCGTCTGATCTACTCCGTATGATCTAACTATCCCTGCTTGTTGTTAAATGGCATGCATGCAGCATGATGCCGATTGCCATCTCTTTGGCGCCGGGCGGGCCGGAGCCCACCTGACTTCACGTGGCCAACACAGCCTTCGTGACTTGGAGTGGCACGGACAATTAGTAGATTGAACTCTGACTACGTAGTACAAATATAGTTTGTAGTGAGGAGTGATTCCATTAAGAATTTCAGACTGGCCTTGCGATGGCTTGCGAGAAGTGCGATATGACTGCCTGACCGTACATGTGTACTCCGTACATTTAGTCGGAAGTGGACTACATACATACATGCCTAGGTATAGTTAAGAAGTATGTATCTCAATCTCTATCGACCCAAAAACCCTACCAGATACCCCTACCTATTAGCGCCAAATGTGTGCGTCGCGGCCGCAGCAATTCGTTGATCTAAAGTTCCCGACAGATGTGAATGAGTTGCTGTTGGCTCAGGGCTGGCGTCCTGCTAGGCTATCCACTAGAATAGCCTGATATTCCACGTGCTAGGGGGCCAGAAGTCGGAATTTCCGTGTACGGAGTAGGTACATACATAGGTACGTAGATATGTACGGAGTAGGTACATACATAGGTACGTAGATACGTACGGAGTATGTGCCTAGAATTATGGCTCTAGAGTCTGGTTGTCTATTGACTGTGAGGAGCGCTGTTATAAACCAGGCATTTCTCAGCCACATCACGTGATTGCTGTAGATTCTGTGCTGCCCAACATCTGCTCGCACTTTCCCCACTTCTTTCCCTTCCATCCTTCAGCCTACTGTCTTCTTTCGTCAATAGAGCTTCAATCGCCTGCCCATGTGCCCGCTGCGACCAGCTGTGACATGTTGGGGACACAGAGCGGGAACATAATCAACGGGGGTGTAAAGGGTTTACAAGAGCTGACACAATTCTCCCGAGTCCTCGCGACTCGCAAGCCTCGAGGCTCCCCCAGCGTCCCAGCAGAACTCTCGTGTCATGGAACGAAATTAGCCCAAGCAGTGTGATCTAGCGCGGTACCCGGAAGTACCGAGGGTCCGAGTATGTACTCCGTACCTACGGAGTAGGTATGTACCTAGTTGTAGTTATAGATTCGAGTCGAGGTAATAATCCTTGGGCGATGAATGCCAGGGCCCCTCGCTTCTCAATGGTGGAGCCTGGGGGTCAGAGAAAAAGATATCTAGGTACTCCGTGTGTATACATATACCTATTCACCCACTGATCCTGTATCTGGACTTTGCCTAAAGTAATGATCGAAATTCGAATAGGAACGGACGCCAGTCGTGAGCCACTCGTGACTCGTCAACCCTTTCCACCATGTAACTATTTACCCAAGATATCTGCCTATGTATTCCTAGGAGCCAAGCAGCTACATAAAACCCGCGCTTGAATCAGTTCTATTTATACGGAGTATGTAGCATGTGCATGTACATGTAAGATATGTACATACATGGGTTGCCGGCAGTCAACAAGTTAGGTATGTACAAGGGTCAAGAATACCTGTTCATGCTTTTGAAATGGGAGAACAATATTCGGAAAGGTGAAGACGGTATTATATAATGACCACTGCGCTCCTGTGTCGTGCCGGGCCGTCACTTGTGCCACGCTTTCCACATTTGTCTGTTCGAGTCTCGCCTCCAGCCAACGTGTACACCTTTCCACCTTCACAAGTCATCGACACATTCTCTCCGAAACACTCCATCACTATGTACGCTCTCAGTCTCTTGGCCCTCCTGCTGCCTCTCGCGGCGGGCAACAAACACTATCAGTGCGATTGCATGTCATGGACTGCGGGCCCTGGACACAACTGGATCCACGACGCGACGCTTAGCCATTATGTTTGCCACCAGTATTACGCGAACGATGTATGTGTTATGAGTTGGAAGCTGAGGCCATGCCCTACATGGTGCGAACAAAATAGGACATATGCTGACCAAGTTCTTTCATTTTCTGTCATATAAAGGCCATCTGGAACGCCAATTTAGGACTTGTAAGTGCCTCAAAATCATGTTCCGGCCTAAACGCAAGACACAGACGCAGTTGAGTAAAACACCGTGGATACTGATGCCCTTCTTTCTAGTGCATGGCGAAACCGGGCTTTAAATTCGATGGTCAGCCTTGGGAGAACAACTGCAAAGATGCCATTTCCGGCTTCTACCCGGTTGTGACTGATGATTACGGCAATGAGTCGCTCGATAACACGAAGAAACTCGTAGCCGGGGCAGCTACAGGCTGGTGCCCTGACAAGCTAGAGTAAGATGCACAGCGAGGACAAATGAGTCTGTTGAGTGTCGGTGTCATGTTAAGACACGATGATTTCCTGTATTTGCATCAATAGCTTGAGACAGCAGCGCGTCTATGACTACATTACCACCGTTACTATTTTGGCCTTCCTACGTTGTATGCATCTCTGTCACCTTCCAACTTCGCATTTTCTGCGCTTTCATATTTGCAGCGTCAATCCTCGGCTGGCTTCAGTCGCTGGCGGCAACACAAGGATATATGTGACCCTTGGATCCCGTTGGCGCCACGTGCCGCTATGTTCACGTTGTGAGGGTATATTGTACATTTTCGAAAGCTCCGAGTTCGGGCCTTCAAACACGTGGAATATGAGGCTGTCCTGGTGCAGGGCCCAGCGGGATGCCAGTCCCGAGCCAACAACAATTCACTCACCTCTGCTGGGATCAAGGAATTGCTGCGACAGCAACGGGCTTGTGTAGAGCTGGGCAAGCTCGTTTAATTACATAGCGGTAAAATAAGAGGTACCTGCTAGGTGGCCTAGGTCGATAGAGATCGGGGTCTCCGACCGGCGACTCCGGGGGTCGAGGTACACAAAGGTATGTACGGAGTACATGCCTTGCTAAAGTCTTGAAATCTACGGAGTATCATGTATGTATAATTGGTACTCCGTACCTCTCTGTACTCCGCACAATCTTTTACTCGTAGGGTTACTTATCCCTAACAAGTTGTTACAGTCCGACCTCGTTCATGTCATTTTTTCCTTGTGCATATGTAGTTGTACATAGATATGTACATACATAAGTACTCGCTAGGTAGAAATGGAGCGAAGATGGATTTAGTATTAGCGCGAGGCTTGCTCCGCCTCATCTTCCATGACCCACGGGGTGGTGAACTGGGGTCAGGATTCAGGAATCCTCAGGATCCAGGAACCTTCAGGATCAAGAGGTTGCCTGGCAGCAGGCGTCTGGGGCATAAACCGAGCCCAATGAGAGTGATCAGATTATCAGGCAAAGGCTCAAAGCCACCTTCCCGGGAGTCGGGAGACCTTAATAAATGAAGCTCAGGTTTGGACGATGGTGACTACCTACTTACCGGAAGTCCGGGACAGGTAACAGAGGCTAGAGCACGTGGCTCAATTATGCTTAGCCCTTGTAGGCTTTCAAGGAACAGGGAGGCGCTGAACAGAAGCTGTTCTGGAACTTTAGTATTTGGCTACTCAAATCTCACACAAAAGGAGCCCTAACTATTTGCCGGGGTATTCGATCCCCAACTGATTGCTAGTGCTACTGTACTGCCGGACCAGCCGGATTGCCACACTGGAGGCTACGGACGGCGCTTGCCCAGGAACTGGTGCGACAGAGAGTACGGGGTACATATGTATCTTCATATCTATGTATGTACTCAGTGTTTATACGTAGAGGCCGCGACATCCGAAGCTGTCGTCGACTCGTGCTTGGCGGCGGAGAATGAAGCTCGTGCTACATAGCTAGTGTTTCTACATATGCACTTCTCCTATCTACTTTATAGACTCTAGAGTACGGAGTTCCCTACACATTCAATCAATCAATCAATCAATCAATCAATATGTCGCAGGGTATATAGGGGCATGTAAAGCACAGAACAGTGGCCAGGCGGCTGCGCCCACTCTTTTGTGCAACACAATACTTCGTACACACAGTAAGAGCCCCGTGTTACACGTACCGCCCATGCACAAATTAGTGTACTCAGAGAATCCTACCAACTTGACTAAAATGCCATGTAATGCGCAAACGCGACACCAAGCTCATTCTAGCGCTGAACTCCTGACCTGACTACCTGCAGTCAACGAGTATCGGAGAGGTACCTAACATATGTTTCTGCCAAAGTGAACCGGAAATTTGAGATCGGAATTATGTATAACAACTGCTGCGCTCGCTCGTCGTCAACATCCCTCTTATCACAGTGCATTCTCAAACCCTGTACCCAGCCAACTCACACACTCGTCCACCTTGTCATTCCATCGACACATCCTTCTTTGAAACTTTGAAACACTCAACCATCATGCACGCCCTCAGCCTTTTGGCCATCCTGTTGCCCCTCGCGGCGGCCGACACCCACAACTGGTGCAGTTGCCAGTCATGGACGGCAGGACCACAGGCGAACTGGGGTGTCAACCAGATGCTTTCCTATTTCGTCTGCTCCCAGGACTACAAGGGCGTGGTACGTAGAATGATAAGTTACAATTTGAAACCACGCCACACATGTTGCGAACAAGAAAAGGACATATGCTGACCAGGCTCTAATCAATTTTTGTCTACAAAAGGCCAAGTTCAACGTCAACACCAATCGTGTAAGTGCCTCAACTTCATGTTCCCGACCCCAACGCAAAGACGCAGACACTTGTGAAGAAAATAGATGCTGATGCCCTGCCTTCTAGTGTGAGGGGCAGAACGGCTATAAGCTCGATGGCGATACTTGGGAGGGCCACTGCAAAGCTGCCGGTCAGGGCTACTTTCCCATTACGATGGAGGGCAACATTGATATCAGAGGGACGCCTCTCCGTGTCGACCAGGCTGTGGGCCTCTGCCGATAAGGTGTAAAACCCACCAAGAATAAATGAGCGTGTTGAGCGTTGAGCGTCGAGCTTATGTGCATGCTGAGACGCGAGCATTGTCGTCATGTATGATGTTCCGTATCTGTGGCTCCATGGTTTGAGATCGCAGCGCGTCTGTCACCTGTGGTCACGTCACCATTATTACTATTTGAAGCCTTTACCTCGTCTGCATTTCCGTCGTCTTTTCAGCTTCGCATCCTTTGTATCTTACACACACTGTACAGCCCCAATATTCGGATGGTTACACCTGAGAATCTATCATTGGCTTTGCCAACCCAGTCAACTAAGACAGTCAAAATTGGTGTTTTTTCATTAGTAAAGCTGAACTATCTTGCGACGATTACCGAAAGATGAGGCGAGCGAAGCTTTACACTTACGCCAAAATCCCTGGTTTGGGGGGGGGGGGGGGCTGGGTGGAGAAGTTCGGACTCTTCAGAGTTCATGTGATTATGTAAAGCGCGCAACGCGTGGATGGTTCGTTCAACTTGCGCCGCCCTTGCCAAGGCTATGTTACTCCAGTATCTTCGTACATATCTTCGACTGGAAGCTTCCTTTGCCACCTCTCGGCCTTGTGAAGCCACTCGACACTTCTGCGCCTTCTTGCCGGTCGCAATGTCGCATTGCCGCTGGTAGGTATTTCGACTGGTTTCCGCTGCGTCTTGACTCCTGAGTGGTTGGCGGCCCTGCTCCACCTGTCTCCACTATTTGTTGCCAGCATGTTTGTGCCTCTTTGCCGAACCCTCGATGGATGCAAAGAAGACTCGACCAATTCTTGATCCTTTTTCTGTAAATCTGCACTCGAGGCGGCTCCTTTCGTGTAATACCAGTGCTCATCGTCTTCATCAAGCGTCGTACTTCTCTCTAGCCTTTCAGTGCACCTGATTTGCCGACTAGGCTCATTGACCACCTGCACCTGCTGCGACCGGCCATCGTGAACTGTGAATCCTGAATCGCGTCGTCGCGCCATTGAAAAAGCGAGGCCACCTCGAGCCAACGAATCGGTCGCAAGCGATTATCGAGATCGCACCTCTCTTTGACGGTTATCTCGCCGGTTGTACAGAGTCGCCACCATGGCTTTGTGTCAAAATCGACTGCAGGAAGAACGGTGGGTCGAGGCTCTGTCCACATGAAAAAGAAAAGCCTATCTGACGTTCTGTTGCAGGAAACAGTGGCGGCGCGACCATCCGTTTGGCTTCTACGCCAAGCCAGCGCGCACAAAGGAAGGAATATTGGATCTGAAAACCTGGGAATGTGGTGTGCCGGGCAAGGACAAGACGATATGGGATGGCGGCCTTTTTAAGCTGGTCATTAGTTTTCCCGACGGTGAGTGCAAGGCGTCTCCCTGTATTGACACTTTGGGAACCTTCGCGATTGACAACATCTTCTTCTTTATTCTTGGACACAGAGTATCCAACCAAGCCGCCGAAATGTAAGTGACTATGATCAAGATCCGCCGCTCGCTTTGTTGTCCATTGCTAACGTAAGAGTCAGGCAAGTTTGTTCCACCGCTCTTTCATCCCAACGTATACCCCTCGGGCACCGTCTGTCTGTCGATTCTCAACGAGGAAGAAGCCTGGAAGCCCGTGATTACCGTGAAGCAGATCATGCTGGGTATCCAGGATTTGCTCAACGATCCCAACCCTGAGTCTCCTGCGCAAGCTGAAGCATATAACCTGTTCAAGAGAGACCGGGTCGAGTACGAAAAGCGAGTGCGTCGGGTTGTTCGAGAGAACCCAGCTCCTTGAGATAGAGGAGTCCACGAAGTCCTTGAGGAGCTCATAAAATTGAATGGCTTTTCTATGGCGCTCATATTTCGACACATCATTCGTTAAGACACAACCCCAATTATGTTGC
Source organism: Claviceps monticola (assembly GCA_018360055.1). Taxonomy (NCBI): domain Eukaryota; kingdom Fungi; phylum Ascomycota; class Sordariomycetes; order Hypocreales; family Clavicipitaceae; genus Claviceps; species Claviceps monticola. Next base: position 45,745 of record SRPP01000130.1, read on the forward strand.
CCGCTCGTTTGAGGGGGAGGGGGCTCAAAGTGGCATTGCTTTAGGTGAAGGGCCGAAAGAAAGGCTCTTATTAGGCACCGAGACTGCGCATCGCACATGGGGGAGTTGCTTCCATCAAGTTTTGTTTATCCTTGACAGATTTTGCGACAGGCGTATCAGGCGCCAGGCTCTATCATTATCACACTTCATCAGATGTCGCACATGTTGACGGGCACGGATGTACACGGCGGGGGGAAGCTCGGGGTCTACAATCCGAATTTACGAGGCCGTGATTCTCTCCAAGATGCTCCCAATTTGTGTTGTCGAAAGCCCAACCGCAGATAGGCCACTTGCTATCTAGCATTTCTTCTTCGACTTGGTGCGTCGTGAATCGTGACGATGCAATACATGTGGTCAGGACTCAGGACTCAAACTGAATCAATCTTATAGCGGACGGTGATTTGCCATTATACGCGGCTACATAGAACATGTTCAACTGATGTTACACAGCCAGCCCCGTCACTCATCTTGGCAAAGGCGGGGTTATTTACATTCATGATACAGGATATGTATGTACATATATAGATACCTACCCAGCCTGCCGTTGAAAGACTACATTTCGCAGGACATATCTAGGTACACGGCCCCCGGCACAGCGACAGGGGTACATCTTTATCTTTGAGACCTGCGCGCCAATAGAATTGCGCGAATTGGCCGTCCCGCCGAGGTCGGCCTGCAAGGAGGGGCCATCTCTAGCTTCCTAATACAGTCAGACCCCGATATAACGATAGCGCAAAAGTGAGCTAGGCCCCATCGTTATATCAAAATATCGTTTTATCGGATAGCTTTTCTGTGAGGAATTTCAAAAAATGAGGCCCAAAATTATCGTTAAGGTGAGGATATGTATCGTCTTATGACGAATCGTTATATCGGGGCTTGACTGTAGCTGGCTCTGCCTCTCGATTCTTTTTTTCTGCGTTTTCCGGCCCGAGCATAGGGCTTATCTCAGTGGTTATCACAGGCTACCAGTCGGAAATGAGCCCGATTTTGCTGCAGTCCCTGACCTTTGACTCATGCGCTATTGCGCCGTGAAAAGTAATTGGCGTTGTCGTTCCGTAGCTACAAATATGTACATGTATGACTGTGCCGCGCCGGCGGTGTCGTGTGACGTGTCGTGTGAGAAAACGCAACAACTTCGCAGCGCGGTGATAACTCGGCAGCACCGCAACTTTTCTCCCTCCACAAGCCCACCCTCAAGAATCTGTCTCTACCAGAACACGTACTTCACTCCCGTTCCTAACGCTCTCACCAAGTGGTGCACTATCCCAGAATACACTTGTTGAAGCATCCGCCAGCCATCATGTGTGGAATCTTCGCCTGTCATGGGTAAGTTGGTCTTCGCCTCCTGCCGGCGCCGTCGTTTTGTGCGTTGGCGGGTTAGTCCGATCCATGCCGCTTCCCAAGGCACCGGTTCTCAACCCCATCTTCGACATCGCCAGCTGGTCTATAAATAACTCGACTGACGGCCGTCCATGGTGTAGCCATCCTAGCGTGCAGCGCTTCAAGCCGACTGCTCTCAAGCTCGCCAAGCAGTGAGTTCCACCTTCGAGAATCCGCCAGCCATTGTTGCGCCGCCATCTGATTCATTTCCTACAGAATTCGCCACCGTGGTCCCGACTGGAGTAAGTCACGCGTCGTTGGCATTGTGTGCGAAACTCGCAAATATGAAGGGGTTTCACGTGGCACTTGGTCATGGATCGTTTGCTGACGGCTTTGCATTACAGGCGGGAATGTTATCTCCAACAACACGAGTACGTCGATATGATGAGCCTAATCTCCTTGATATTGGTGACGACGGCGCAGAAACAAGCTAACTCCTCCACCAGTCTTGTGTCATGAGCGTCTGAGCATTGTTGGTGTTGGTGAGTTCTTTTTTCCCCTCTTGCAGCGCTGGGCCGTGTCCTGTGCGAAGGCTAACCATGTTCTAGAGTCTGGTGCCCAGCCATTGACCAACGAGGACAAGTCGCTTGTTCTGGCAGTCAATGGTGAAATCTACAGCCATCGTTTGATCCGAAAGAACTTGAACCATGCCTACCACTTCAAGACCACATCTGACTGTGAAGTCATCATCCCTCTGGTATGCCTCATATCTTGACAGAATGAATCTGTCATGTCCCTGCTAGGGTGAGAGATGGACATGTGAGGCTCAGACGTTAATCAGTGCTTGCAACTCAGTATGTGGAATATGGCCTCGATGCCGCCAGCCATCTCGATGGCATGTTCTCATTCGTTCTCTACGACAAGAAGCAAGATCGAACTATCGCTGCTCGTGACCCCATCGGTATCACTACGCTGTACCAGGGCTGGACGTGGAAGGAGCCCGGAACAGTCTATTTCGCATCCGAGCTGAAGTGTCTGCACACCGTCTGTGACAAGATCATTCCGTTCCCGCCCGGCCACGTCTTCGACTCGAAAACCGGCGAAACCACTCGTTATTTCAAGCCTACCTGGTGGGACCCGACCAACGTTCCCTCCGCGCCCCTTGACTATAAGGTCCTCCGACACGCCCTAGAGAAGTCTGTTAGAAAGCGACTCATGGCTGAAGTCCCCTATGGCGTACTGCTCTCCGGTGGTCTAGACTCTAGTCTCGTTGCCGCCATTGCTCAGCGGGAGACTCTCCGTCTCAAGCAAGCAGCTCTCGACGCAAACGGCGGAGTAGAGCCCTCAGGAGACCCTGACTTGGGTGAAGGCCTCGTCGGTATTGACGACGACGAAAACCTGTCCACCGTGACCTACCTTCCCCAACTCAACTCTTTCTCCATTGGTCTCCCCGGATCTCCCGACAACAAGGCTGCGCTGGAAGTCGCCAAGTTCCTGGGCACAAAGCACCATGTCATGACCTTCACCATTGACGATGGCCTCAACGCGCTCTCCGATGTCATCTACCACCTCGAAACGTACGACGTGACTACTATTCGTGCCTCAACCCCTATGTACTTGCTCTCGAGAAAGATCAAGGCCATGGGCGTCAAGATGGTGCTGAGTGGTGAGGGTAGTGATGAGATCTTTGGCGGATATCTCTACTTTCACGCCGCTCCTGACAAGAAGGCTTTCCATGAGGAGACTGTCCGACGTGTGAAGAACTTGCACTTTGCCGACTGCTTGCGTGCTAACAAGTCTACGTCTGCGTGGGGCCTGGAAGCACGAGTTCCCTTCCTCGACAAGGAGGTATGTCACTCTCATGCCTAGTGTTTCACTGCCTAGCGATTCATGCCCAAAATCTCAATGCTTGAACCTTTGACCACCACTTGTTGCTAACGACTGCCCCCTCTTCTTCTTTATTACAGTTCCTCGAGACATCGATGAGCATCAATCCCCAGGAAAAGATGATCACCAAGGACCGCATGGAAAAGTACATTCTGCGCAAGGCCTTCGACACGTCTGACGAGCCCGAGACCGCCCCCTATCTGCCAGAAAACATTCTCTGGCGCCAGAAGGAGCAGTTCTCCGATGGAGTAGGCTATGGCTGGATTGACGCCCTCAAAGATAATGCCGAGCTGCACGTCACCGATGAGATGATGAAGAACCCCAAGATGGAATGGGGTAACGATATTCCCGACACCAAGGAGGCGTAAGTGACCAGATTGTGCAGATACGCTCACTTATTTAGAGAGGAAGCAGAGTACTGACCCTGTTCATAGTTACTGGTACCGTCTAATGTTTGATGAGCACTTCCCCCCGTCATGCGCTTCTACTGTTATGCGATGGGCGCCGACGTGGTCCAAGCAGAGTGACCCTAGCGGCAGGTTTGTAGTATCCCCCCCTTGCGCTTTTGTTTGTAAGGATGCTAATCGCATTGTAGAGCAATTGCCACGCACAACGCGAAATATAAGACGGCTGTATAAATGGGTGGCTCTACGCAGTGAAGTACAAAGAGATCAGGAGAAGCAAAAAAAAAAAAGGACTAGACCAAGGTGGGGTGAAAACATCAGATTAGGTTGCGTGGTTTTGGGAACGTAGTTCTCTTTGGAGCATATTGATAGACATTTGAGAATCTAGTTGCATTGGCATCTCATCGTGGAGATAGAGTTCACGTTCCCTCTGTGCTTCACATTATCGATGGGAGACTACGCGTCCTGTCGTACTTGATAGGCATCGGTGTTCAAAGCTGCTAGTGGACGATGAAGATCGGAGATATGACTTCCAAGACTGGACCCATTACGGCTTCTATGATATTCAATCACATTTGATCAACCTACGCGGCTTATGTATTTGACCAATGGCCCGGTCATCGCCGCCGGGAGTCTACATAAGTTGGATTAGCAAAGTGTATAGCACCACGAGAGTGTTTGTTGGACCATCGAGGCCTCTCTGGAAGCTTCTGGAAGAAAGTCAGGTTGGCTCTACAAGATATCAGTTACGTTATGTACTACATACTAAGGGGACGCGAGAGCGCTGCAGGCTTGCAGGTGCTATGGATAGGTGGTGCTCGGTACCTTTCCCTGTGAGTCTGTGGGTGAGGCTGCGTGAAAATACAGCTGTTCTGGTAACTACCTTCCACGGGTCTCTGTTCCGGTAGGTACTTGAGATGTTGGGAGTTCATGCACTGAAGTGTTGCTCAGTTGAGACTTGCGTAGGTAGTAGGTCCTCCCTACATACGTTATGTTGGCGGATGGGGTAAAGGTGAATATACAACAGTTGATTATGAGCCGACTAGCCCTTCAACTCTGCTGTGCGCCATCCATTTTCTTCTTGACAAACTCTCTTCTTCGTTGTTGTTGTCGCAACATCTCCGACTCTCCGGCCTCCACGGTCCACCATTGATTGACCCACCGGCAGCTAACTAATAGTTACCCCGCCCCGTGTACCCGTGACCAATCAGCGATCCATCGCGCGCAGAGCCGCGTCCAAACATTTTCCCTTTCTCATGTCGGGAGTCCCGAAAAACTTCCCACGTTCCCGCTTATGTAGCCCCATTTCAACAACCCCCCCCTGAGCCAAACGCAGACTTGTCAGACTCACAACGCATTCTCCTCCGCACTTTAGCAAATCACTCCCTCAATCTTCATCTCAGCCTTTTCGACACCACGCAGCAGTCCGAATCCGAAACGAAGATGTCTGTCCCTGCCTTTTCCGATATTGCCAAGCCGGCTAACGATGTACGCTTCTCTTCCGTTTGCCCCGAGACCTTCATTCAGGCTTCTCCTCCTACTGAGCTTAGTTTGCTCCACGCGTGGTTCGCGTCAACCGTGTTGTAGATGTCAACACTGCTTCAACTTGGGGTTTATTAACTGTAATGAAGAACGAAATATGATGCTGACTGACTTTGGCTGCCCTCTCTGGGGCTTATTTTTCTTTCCGAATTATAGCTCCTCAACAAGGATTTCTACCATCTCTCCGCCACCACCTTCGAGTTCAAGGATACCGCTCCCAATGGCGTTGCCTTCAAGGTGACGGGCAAGTCTAGCCACGAGAAGGCCACTTCTGCTGCTGTAAGTGGTGCATTTTCCTACGCTTTCTATACTGTATCTTTTTGGGTCGTGGCTTCGAGAGAGCAAGCCTTTAGTCGCAATTTGGTGCCCCGGTCGTCATCAATAGCGGCAGAAATAACCGCCCCAAACTCGATAAACAATCAGGTCTTAGAGAAACGGCCCACTGACAGCATCCGAAATACAGATTGAGGGAAAATACACCGACAAGCCTTCTGGTAAACCATCCCGCTCTGCATATCCCCGTCGTCCCGATCGAGGGCGGCATCGGCCTCTGCCGAACCTTTCTGTGTCGCACATACTCGGCCGTGGAACCGGCTGGCCACTGGAACTCACTCTGTTCGCGCAACCTGGCTTCGCTCAGCTGCTAACGTGCTATACGCGTACAGGCCTCACCCTGACTCAGACCTGGAACACCGCCAACGCTCTCGACACCAAGATCGAGGTCAACGACACTCTGGCCAAGGGCCTCAAGCTCGAGGGTCTCTTCAACTTCCTGCCCGCCACCGCTGGCAAGGGCGCCAAGTTCAACCTCTTCTTCAAGCAGCCCGGCTTCCACGGCCGTGCCTTCTTCGACCTCCTCAAGGGCCCCGTTGCCAACGTTGACGCTACTGTTGGCCACGAGGGTTTCCTTGCCGGTGCCTCTGCTGGCTACGACGTCAACAGGGCCGCTGTCACCGCCTATAGCGCCGCTGTCGGTTACGCCGCCCCCCAGTACAGCGCTGCCATTACCGCCACCGACAACCTGAGCGTTTTTGCTGCGTCGTACTACCATAAGGTCAACAGCCAGGTCGAGGCTGGTGCTAAGGCTACCTGGAACTCTAAGACCGGCAACACTGTCGGTCTTGAAGTCGCCAGCAAGTACCGCATTGACCCTGTTTCTTTCGCCAAGGTATGACTGTCTACCATTCTTGAAGTGCTCTGTTCGCTCTTCATACAAGACTTTCAAAGCATAGCTGACACAACCCCCCTGTAAAGGTTAAGATCAACGACCGCGGTATTGCCGCTCTTGCCTACAACGTCCTTCTCCGCGAGGGAGTGACCCTGGGTCTTGGTGGCTCTTTCGACACCCAAAAGCTTGACCAGGCCACCCACAAGGTACGAGGAACATGAATCAGAAACAGAGAATTATAATGAGAAACTAACAGTGTTTCAACAGCTCGGTGCCAGCTTCACCTTCGAGGGTTAAACAACAACCACCCTTCTTCCTGCGACACGACCGTATCGTAGTAGCACCCGTCACACGCTGCTAGGATACACAATGTTCCTCACTTGAAGCTAGCGTCTCACGCTTGCTTGTGTAATGTACTTGGAAATTCTCAGACCAAAATAAATCAAACGCAGATGTATGAGTCATGGGGTTGCTTAGGTTTCATATGTAGTAGATGCTGGGGGTGCGAAGTTGATGTTAATATGAATGAGAAGACGTTTTTTTGAAGGATACAAACTAGACTGCGCTGTGTATATAGACAGACGTGGAATGGTGCCGGGGGAACTTGTGTGCAAATTTTCCTGAAGTACTTGTGCTAAACCGTGTCCTCGAGGGAAGTGCGTTGGCTTCCTCCATCCACGACGTAAGTCATGACTGTGAAGATACAAGGCTAGGAGTTGGGCCATTCGGGTATCTTTGACACTTGTAGCAGCAGGATGATGGGACATACAAGCACTTTTGTGTACTTCTGACGCCCGAGAATCAGGCTCCGACGTAAAATATAGTGTAGAGTTTCCCAGGAGGAAAGAGTAGCTACTTCTAAAGGATCTCTTCAACGGACCATGCCTATTCTTTCGTATATGCAGAGTCTATCATATTGTACTTTTGAAAATAGTTTCACGTAGAACACATGATAAATAGAATCAGAAAATATTGTACAGAGTTGCCCACAGGAAACAACACATCTCGCAGTCAGTCTGTCCATCCACGAATGTATATACATCAACATATAATGCAAACAAACGCGCCCTTCCCCCCCCCCCCCCCCCCCCCCCCCCCCTAATCCATCCTCCCCTCCCTCCTCGCCGAAAGCCTCCTCTGCAGATACACAAACGGCCCCATAATCGTCACGGCCAATATCCCCGCCACAATAAGAAAATGGCCCCCCCGACTAACCTGCGGTTCAAACTCCTCACCTTCATCCCCAAACGCCCTATTCGCTCTCCGCGCGCGCCTCTGCCGCCGCTCATCCTCCCTCCGCTGCGTCCTCTCATGAGCCTCGCGGTCGAAATGCGGAGGCGGTTCCGACGCATACGCAAAGGGACCCGACCCGAAGCCCATGCCCCATGCGCCTCCGCCTCTGCCCCCGCCTCCGCCGCCTAGATCCCATGGATGATCGGGTCTACCCTGCTGCGCACGCTGCGCATGGCTCGAATCCGCGTCTTGGGCAGAAGTGAAGCCATTCGCGCGCGCTGCGTGAGCGGCATGCGCAGCCGTGGCTCGTTTGCGCCGCTCCTCCTGCGAGCCCCAGGCGCCGTTTTTGTAGAAACTGGGAGGGGGGCCACGGAAGGCGGCTCTTCGGCGGGAGAGGCCGGAGGGGGAGCGGCCACCTGCGGAGGGATGGGAGCTGTGGTAGGATGTTCCTGGGCGGTGGTGCTGCTGCTGATGATGATGATGATGATAATGATGATGATGATGGAGTCGCAGCACGTCTCTGTCGTAGGTTGCGCGGCGGGACGGATCGGAGAGGATGGTGTAGGACTCGGAGAGGAGGGAGAAGGTGTGTGCGGCGAGGGGGTTGGATGGGTTTACGTCGGGGTGGTGGGTTTTGGAGAGGGAGTAGAAGGATCTGTGTTGTTGATTGGATTAGCACACAGGATATTCATGGCAGCTTGTATATCCGAATTTCTGGGTTGAAAATCTGGGGGCTATCCTCTCGCTCGCCCCCCCCCTTTTTTTTTTCTTCTTCTTCTTTTTCTTTTTTTTTTCTAATGGACATTTCACAAGCGGATGATCCAGGTTTTGAGAATTCCCAAGGTCTGAAGAGAGGGGCGCGGGAGGACCTACTTTTTAATCTCGGCTGGTGATGCATCGTGTCGGATATCAAGCCGCTCGTAGTGGTTCTTGCTGGTGGTGTCGGCGACGCCTGCAGCGCAGACGCGACTGGTGTGGAAGGCTGCTGCTCGAGGAAAGCGGTGCGACGGCGCCCGTATCAGTCTAGATTGGATGGCGACACGGGGCGGCATGGCATGGCATGGCGGGAGGTTTGTTGTTCTTGCCTCCTTGCCTCAATTCTTAGCCACGGGTCGTTGTTGTCTGGACTCTGAATTCGAGTGTAAGGCAGCGTTTTGTCGAGTGGAGATGTGAAAGAAGTTGGGTTTGGAGTCGTGATGAGGTCATACTGCCAGGCGACCCGCTCATTGGCCTTTGTGAAGAGCTCCACACTGAATAAGGTTGGTTGGCCCCTGGGCGGCCCTGGCACTGGTCTGAGGTTTCTTGAGTGCTCTGGGGAAAGTGTGCTAGGTATGTACATATGTATGTATGTATGTACCTATATACCTAGGTACGTAGAGCCTCTAGGCTCCTCTAGGGACCTAGTATGTGGGATGCCCAGCCAAAACTGTGAATACATATGTGACTCTATGTGAATGTACGTGGCTCTATCGCATAATGTCTCGGATCGGTGCAAAATAAACCACGGCATCTGAGACAATGGCCGCCGCTCTGCCCCAATTGAGCTCCTCGATGTGACTGACTGGTCACAGCCTGTCACAGCCTGGGCATGCATCAAGTTGCTCGACGACCTGCGGCATGCCGCATACCGACGCGCTGAGCCACGTCATGGACGTGCTCGGGATGTCGACGCAGAGCAGAAGGAGACACGGGGCTACATTTTCTTCGTCAACATGGCCTGCTACAGAGCGAGATCGTGACCTGGACCCTGAAAAAAGACCGACTTCGACGATGGGGCAGTGTGCGCGAGCGTAGTTCTGGCCGGGTATGGCTCGATCGCCACCTCAGTGATAGGTATGGCATATATGTACCTACTGATATGTAGCAAAGGGCTTAGAACACGATGGCCAAAAGTGTATGGCCAGAGAAGCATGTGGGTATGCCATGGCACCATCGGTATGTGCGTGTGTAGATGTCACACGTGTACTCCGTAGGTAGTGCACCTGGGCTCGAGGACATTCGGAGCATACAATTTAGGTAGGCGTTGCTGGAGAATTGAGGCGCGCCGGCGCGCATTATGTACATTCAGAGTCCTCTTTTTTTTTTTTTTTGGT